>JANKKB010028562.1:0-15406 GCA_026225775.1 Bursera palmeri | reverse complement strand
TTTATCTTTCATTCTTGAGAATCTTTCTTTAGATTAAATCCGATAATCATATTCACCTACATGTCTCGTGGTTCATCAATTCAGCATTGCTCGCTAAATTCTACTGTTGGATCCATATTCAATCAAGGAGTTATAGGTTATATAACTGCCCAACATCGCCAATCATCAGAAGACAGTAATGGGTTTATATTCAGAGGTGGTTCTGTTACAGGCAATGGTCAAATATATCTTGGAAGAGCGTATGGCCCTTACTCTAGAGTTATATTCTTCGACACTTGGTTATCTTCTGTTGTGACTCCTTCAGGATGGAATGCTGAGCATTTCCAGGGAAAAGAGTAAGCTTCTCTTCACATGAATCTTAACATATGAAGCTGCTTTTAATTTTCCGATTGTAACATTATGTTTGGTTTGATGTTTTCTCGGTGTTACGTAGAAGCAATTTCGTGTACGCGGAGGTTGAGTGCAAAGGTCCAGGATCTGACACTTCCCAGCGAGTTCCATGGTTAAAGAAGTTAGATGGCGGAGACCTGAATCAATTTTCAACGTCGAATTTCATCAACCAAGATGGGTGGCTTAACAACATACCTGAATGATGTGGCTATATTTTCATCAATCATGATGCTTGTATCACCCTTATCTCATAATTGAACATCTGGGATCGATTGTGCCAATTTCGTCACGTGTGTTCATAGTTGAATTAGTTATAAAGCTTTTTATTTCCTTATATATTTAATCAGTATTTTTTTTATAAATATATTTGTTTGAAGAAACTATTTTTCTTTTTATATAAATTCTTAAATCGTAGAGTTATTGAGATTTTTTTTACTTAATTTTATATATTATTTAATAGTTATTAATTTATCACAATCTATGAGTGAGAAAAAGAAATTAAAATATATTTTTTTATATCAATTCAACTGCTCTTTTCACTATTAGATTAAAAAATAAATAATTATTAAATATTTTATAAAATTAAGTCAAAAAAATTAAATACCAATACCCTGAATCATTTTTAAATTATATATTTTATCTTTTTGATATTGTGATTTGAGTAATTAATATCCATAAATTAATATATAAATGATCAAGTTATTGTAACTTAATTTTTTATTTTTTTTATAATCGTTAGTTAACTATAATATGATGATTGTGAAAAAAAAAAACTTAAAACGTATCCATTCTTAATATCAACTTAGCAATTTTTTAATTACCGAATTAAAATAGACGAATGATTATGAATTAGTATAAAAAATTAAGTTAAAAAATTAAATTATAATAACTTACTCGACTTATAAAATAGCAATATAATTTAACATTTTACTGGAAAACAGATGTTTATTTTCTTTTTTATCGTTCAAATGAAATTCTTTTTGTGTACTTTTCTCTGTAATTAGATTTTTTCCTAAATTTCCAATTAAAACAAATATAACCACACAAATAGATACAAGACAATCATTCTTAACAGTACAATATCAATTTCTTGATTTTTTTTTTCTTTACGGAAAGAAATAGAACCACGAGGCTTGATTTCATAAAATTACAAGCAAAGCTTCAGAAAGTCCCACTTGTCACTTGAGTAATCGAACGTAGAGCATCCTGTGGAAGCCCAAAACGCAACATGGCAAAATCTAACTGGTGCCACGTACGCATTGAACAATCTTGATGGCTCGTCACTGGAACAACTCAGCACTCAATCAGCCGCATTTCACCGATTTATCCGCCCAGGCTGCGCGGAATCAGAAGCAGCTGAACAGCGACGCAAGCAGATAAGACTTACTCATCTCATGCGACCTGAACGCGCTCTCAGTCTAGTTTTGTTTGTTTGATTGATTGACTCTGAATCTGAGACTGCATGAGAGGAAAAGAGTGTCAAGGCAACTATTGGTTCGTTTTCAACTTGAAGAGTCTGAACAGAAACCATTTCCATTACCAATGGCTATTGCAATTGGTCAAACGATGTCGTTTAGTTCCTTCCGGAAAGCTTCTGCTTTGTCGTCATCGCCGTCGTCTCGAATTCGCTATCGCTTCTCTTCTCGCCGATGGTTGAATTTCGATGCTTCCTCTGCTTCTTCTTACACTAAAAGGTACTTCTTCCCACCTTCCTGCCTTCCAAACACAAACATTAGCCGAATTAGTCGACTTACTACTCTGCATAAAAGCAACTGATTGCCCGCTCCCACTCAAAATCAGATTTTTTCTAGAACAAAATTAAAAAAAGTTTTGGCTATACTTTAATTCTATTATTGTTTTCCCGGCAACCAGACTAGACGAAAAATTTTAGTGGCAAATGGCTTTTGAACAACTATTAAGCTTAGCTGAATTGAGTTACAGAAGAAAAATAATAATAAAGAAGCGTGAATCAAAGACGTGAAATTTATATCATCTTGTTTTCGTAGGAAATTGATATGTGACACAGGGTGAAATCCCGGTAAGGGTAATGGAATAATGCCCTTTCTGTAACGTGCAGTGACACATGTTAAGTGGTGTTAATGTGCTATATTATATTAGGCAGTGTTACCGGTCTGTTTGTGTTGCAGTTAGAGCCGTTTTGGTACCCCATAAGTCCATAAAAGAAATGTAAATGGAGTTTTGTGGTTCAAGTGATGATTAGAATACGACATTGTAAATAAAATGAAGAGAGTTTCATTTAGCTTTTGTAGAAGGATGGTATAAAACTGTTGTGCAAAGTCCCCACGCACGGGCTTCCTGATGAATTTTTGCTTTTCTTGTTTTCATTTTGACAGTTTTGTTTCAAGGTGCTCAATAACAAATACTGAGGTAGAATTGAACCATGTTACTGACGATGACGAGGTCCAAGAAGACACGTCAGCAGTTGAAATGGAGCGCCCAATCCCAATTGTTCATCTAAATTCTGATATTCTTCAGACTGATTCTTTGACATTACTTACTGAAGGAACTTACGTAGATAGTCTTCTGACAACATTGCCTGTATGTATTATCTGTTCACTTGATGGCCTCTTAATTATTCTGAACTGATTTTTCGATATTAACCTACATTTTCGATGTTATTCTATTATTTGCTGCATAGGTTTTATCAGAGGAGGAGCAGAATACCCTTGCTGCAACTCCTGCCCACCCGGAGGGTTTGCATGGTAAGAATCAGCCTTCTGTAGTGTCAACTAAAGCATGGTAACTTTTTTGGCATAAGAAAGGTTTTCCCTGCAGTAAAACTTACTGCAATTGATTATGTAATTCAGTTGGAGGTTTTTCTTTTGAGTTTCTTAGGTTAGAAACAAGTTCTTATGTCAGAGTCCGAAGAAAAACAAATAATCTTTGTATTGATAATCCTAAATTTTAAAGAACCAAAGATGTCTTCTTATAGATGGAACTAGTCTTCAAGTTGGGAAGCTAATAAAACTGAGTGTGCCAACTGGAATTTGAACATATTCAAAGGAATGTGGGAAGCTCTTCTTTTATATCTTCCGGATACTTTCGGAGTTGATGGCAGCAAATAATTAATTTTTGGTTTATTTTGCTTGATTCTTTTGGCTTATGGTGATCCAATCATATCCTAACAGTCTTTTTTGTCAAAGACGGTTGAGACATTTCTCACTCGTCGGTTTCTTTATTTGTCAATGAAACCATAAGATAGTTGAACCTGTGATGTTGGATTGAGTAGGCCATAGTTAACCTGAAGTGTGTAAATTTTCCAGCTTTATATGCCTGCTGTTTAGCTGGCAATTTGGTGGAACAGCTATGGAATTTTGCTTGGCCTTCTGCCATTGCATTGCTCCACCCAAGCCTTCTACCTGTGGCAGTCATGGGATTCTTCAGTAAGGTTGCAACCATTCCTTTTAGATAAGTTAACCTAGTAGAACAAGAGAATAAAGATCGTACTTTCTGACCACTAGTTTGTTTAACAGTTTGCTCTAATTATTGGAGGTCCATTGGTTGGCAAACTTATGGATCACTCTCCCAGAGTACCCACATATGTTTGGCTGAATAGTGTCCAGGTATTTTCCTGTTAAACATTGCTTAAAGTTTGGTTTTCAACTAAATCTCTTTTAATTTGTTTTTCAATTCTTCTGCCTTTTACAGGCAGCTTCTCAGTTGTTATCTGCGGCAATGATAATTCATGCACATACGGTTCTTCCAACTTCTGCGTCATCTATGCTTCTCCGTCCTTGGTTTGTTGTACTAGTGATAGCAGGGGCTATTGAAAGGTTAACTGGAGTAGCATTAGGGGTTGCCGTGGAGCGTGATTGGGTTGTGCTGGTAATTCTTTTCCATGCTTTCCTTGTTCCTTTCATATGTATTGATAACCAAAAGGTTGAGCTTGTCCTAAGTTGCTAGTCTCATGTTGACAGTTAGCAGGAATAAACAGGCCAGTTGCACTTGCTCAAGCAAATGCTATTCTTAACCGTATTGATCTGCTGTGTGAGGTGTGTGACTTTTTTGTAATTGTATATATTTTTGAAAGATTTGTCGACATAGCTTTATTGTATGGTCATGGTACAGGGGTTGCCATTTTACTTGCAAGATAGAGAACTTCTATCATAAAACAGAATTGAGAAATTTAAATTGGTATCTAATTACAGATAGCTGGAGCATCTCTATTTGGTTTTCTTCTCTCTAAGTATGATCCAGTGACCTGCTTGAAGTTTGCAGCTGGTTCAATGATTTGGTCACTGCCTATTATGGTAATTGCATTTCTTCTTAATTATGTTTTTCTTTCATGATTAGGAAATAAGGTCCTCTTTCTGTTTTACTAACACAGTTTCTCAGATTTTTCTTACATGGTTAACCAACAAAGTTTCTACGGGGGTTCTTGACCGTGCTAAATGTGCTCAAAGCTGTTGCAGAACATCCAGCGGAGGGCCTTTGCCTGATGGTGGCGGCATAGGTCAGACTTATTGCTGATTACTTTTTATTTAAAGGGGTAATCTTGCTATGCTGTATTTAACAATTGCATTTTCTGTAACCAGCGGATGTAGGTTTAGAAGCTATCAAGCTTGGGTGGAGGGAATATGTTCAACAGCCAGTCCTTCCTGCAAGCCTAGCATATGTACTCTTGTATTTCAATGTCATTCTCACTCCAGGCAGTTTGATGACAGCATTTTTAACTCAGCGAGGTATTTTTCAAACTCCTTTTCCTAGTTACCTGCATTACAGAGTTCATTGATTTATTTCTATTAGAGAGTAGTGGCAAGTCCCTACTAGTGCATATAATCTCTTGCAAATTAAGATTTTCATGCTGCATGGTGGTATCTGAACCCATTTCTCTGGAAAATTCAATAATTCAGACCCTGTTTTTTTGATTGAAGCAAGACTTCGTCAGCCCACGTTTAGCAGTGAAATCTGACACAACTAAAATGACTTGCCATGATTACTGTGGAGAGGAACATGGATTGTTGCTCTAAACTTATTATCCTGATCTTTGTTAAACATTGACTTTTCGTATGACTTCCATGCATGTTAGAAACCATGACATCTGTTGGGCTTATTCTAGTTTTTGGTATTGGGAGGTCTTTTCTGTAAATTTATCAATCCTTTTTACTTAAGAGTATGTTCTATATGTAGCCAAGGCAAAGAAGAGGAGAATGGTTGGTGTGCAAGTGACTGCCTCTTTTTCTTTTCTTTTTTTTTTCCCTGCTTTGAAACTCTTGCCATGAAGATCTCTGGAATTCTCATTCCACTTTGCTATACAAAATCTTTGCCCTGTCTTCTCTTGGAAATTACATTCTGACTTGGAAATATCATGTGGGATTTTAATAGGTCTGAATCCATCCATCATTGGGGGATTTAGTGGGCTTTGTGCTTTTATGGGAGTTGCAGCAACATTCTTATCTGCATATTTGGTTCGGCGATTCGGCATTTTGAAGGTTCCTTCTTATGTTTGATTTCTTGTTACCAGTCAACCAGAATTTCTTGTTCTAGGTGCAATGCTCATAGATATATTTGTTTCCTTTTTACCAGGCTGGAGCAGTTGGGTTGGTATTTCAGGCCTCACTTCTCACCATGGCGGTTGCTGTCTATTGGAGTGGATCTTTAACCCAGCAAAGCCCTCTTTTTTTCTTCTTGTGCTTGATTGTGAGAATCCTTAACTTCTTTTTCCTCATAGATGGCAGTTTTTGACAGACTGAAGACATGAAGATTTCCAGTCTCATCTATAATTATCTTGTTCTATAGTACCTGTTTGATTGGCTTCTTAACAAAAGTTGATCCACTTTTTTATGCAGGTTTTATCAAGGTTGGGACATATGTCATATGATATTGTTGGAGCACAAATTCTTCAAACAGGGATCCCATCATCCAAAGCAAATCTCATTGGTACAACAGAGATTTCAGTAGCAAGTTTAGCGGAGTCTGTAATGTTAGGAGTTGCAGTCATTGCAAATGATCTTTCACATTTTGGATTTCTTGCGACCCTATCACTTTTATCAGTAGTTGGAGCATCATGGATGTTCTGCCGATGGTTGTTGAATCCAACAGACGAACAAAGAAGTCTTTTCTCTTTTGATCCCCAGTCTTAAATCTTAACGTATGCTTTTGTTTCCTTTATAAAAGCTTAATTTTGAAGGTGTAAATATGCATTTATGTTCATTGACACTTTGATTATGTGCTTTTCCTTCAAGTAACCTATATACTTCATGTATATGCATTAATTCTTGAACTGCCAGTAGATTTTTTCCATACTTCCATGTATTATATGTACCCTGACTCATTAACAGCTGGGCCATGGATAGAAGTTTTAATTTGTGGCCCAACTTGCATCATGACATAGTCTAGGCACCATGCGTAAAGTTCCCATGTATGCTTCGAGAATCTAGTTGAGGATGGTGGACCTCAGCATCATCAAAACTTGGATGACAATGAGAGAGGTTGTTTGATAGTTGTACTTGGATGAGAATTTTACAGTTCAGTGATAAGCTTTTCTTTACACCTTCTCTTTTCTTTTATATCAACAGGTGTCAGTTTCTGCCATTCAAAGGTTATTTTGGAGCTGAGATGTAGTTACATACTTTTGATGGTGTCCACATCTATCTATTCTAAAGAAGCTAGAGGTATATATTCTCCACTCGAAAGCACTTTCACTGTTTTTATTGTACGGCTTTATTGTAAAGTTTAGATATTTAGATAGGTGGAAAGCTTGAAGCAGGTTTAATATATGCTAAGATTACAACCTGTACAAACATTTTGATAAATCTGTAAAGCAACGACTGATTCAAAAAATTTTAAATAGAAATCAAAGTCTTCAATATACCAGTTTGTTGGTGGTGAATATGATTTTGTTAATGTAAAAGAATATGAGCATATGCAATCGGATTGCAGTAGTTTGACATATACGTGCATAAAGGTATACAGATTCTCTCCCCTTTGTCCCGTTGCTGCTAGCAAATCTTAGTGAACGCTAAACTCACAAATGGCTGTGGATTGTCCATACATGATGGTGAAAATATAAAATTAATCGCAATTGATTGTTCCTTTAAGGTATCGGTTGGGTTGGATTTGCTCTCCACCTGTCAAAAGATGATAAGATAACCAAGGATGAATGTTCTGTTTTACAAAAACAAAAACATAGTGGAAGTAAAACATTTTGACCATGTTGACTTGAGGTGGGACTTGGGAGTCTGAATCCTATGTTGAATAAATGAATTAGATAGATAATTAATGGAGTGAGAGCGAGAGGGAGTTACAGTAGAGGTAGTTACATGTGATAATATAAGACAGCAGTACTGGTTGTCGTTGTTGTATATTGGGTATTGGGTTCCACAACAGTCAACTGCACGTACCCGTCACGCTGGCTGGACGCTCATGTTTCAAGAAAATCACTGTTCACTGGTACAACAACACACACTATAATAATAAATCTATCTATTCTATTTTCTTTCAATCTTTCACTCTGACTACATCAAATTAGGGGGATAGATAATAAATGTGTCACCCGTTACTTCCTCCTCCCCTGTTTCTCTTCTTTATAATGAAATCAAGGTTTAAGATTCTTTTATTTTTTTGTTGAGATGGTAACAAAAGGAAGAAAGAACACATTGTGGCATTTGGGATAATAACAGAAAAAGGTAATATTCATTGCATAACATTGATTTGATTTGATGGTATAAGGTAACATGAGGAGAATGATAAGATTTTAAACATGATTATAACATGTTACATTAACAATAAATAGGGTATCAATTGTATGATAGTGAAAGATGTTATGAAGTGAAGCGGTTGGTATTCTTATTAATAATAAAACATAAACAGATAGAAGCATATTTCGTTTCAAGAAAGAGAGGGAAGAAAACTCAACTTCAAGTGGCAGAAAGAGGGGAAAGTCTCAGTCACGTGAATCAACGCAAGGCAAGCAGGCAGCCACTACTAGTAGTACCACTACCGCCAAATCCAATACTACCCAAACCCAGCAACTAGCTCCCGTGTTTGTCGCGTGTACTCTACGCCTTCATTTCATTTCAACTCACATCCTCTCTGTCTGTCAAACTCAAAGTGTCAACTGTCAACATATAACAACACACTTCACTATGCTCCTTCTATTCTAATTACTAATTTCTATGCCCAATGGTAATGCTAACCTTTCTTTTTTACTCATCAAATCATAACCTTTTTACTCCGTTCCAAAATCCAAACATTAATTTCTTTACTCCTTTTAATACAACACCAAATGGGCATATGAACAAGTTACATGAGTCCTTTTACCAAAGCGAGAGGGAAAGACAACAAGATTTTACCTTGGCCTGGCCTCCCATGTGCATGACCTAACAGACTTTGTCATCCCAATTTCAATCATAAGTGTGGTTCCATGCCATGTATGATGAATTTCTGAATGCTAAAAAAAAAAGTCATAATGATAATTAAATGTTTTAATTATTATTGTTATTACATAGAAAGAGATGAATTGAATTGGAATTGATCAGCTTTGAGGGCAAAAAACATTAAGTAACCTTTTTGAAAGAAACAACACCCCATTTCATTTCCCAAAACTAAAAAAGAATTTCCACAACACAAAGCCCCACAGTTCCCCAAAGACCCTTGAGAAGTGACATTTCTAGATCAACATCAATAGCCCACCTTGAAAATTGGGTGAGAGAGAGAAAGAGAGAAAGTAGAACTTCCCTTCCATCAATCCCAATATCATATTAACAAAGAAAAGAAAACAAAGAACCAAACACCATGTGAGTGAGTTTGTAAAAAGAGAAATAAAAGCGCATCTCATACTCATCACCATTCCCATTCCTTCTCCAACCAATGCTGTCAAAAAAAACTCCCCTTAAGCACCACCTCCTTCCCCATCATTTCCCACAATTCAATGCCCCCACACTTCCATCATTTTCAGTTAGACAAGTATAAAAAGAAAACAAACAAATAAACTATGCACTTAAAGTTAAAACAAAAAAAAAACTCTCTCTCTCTCCCTCGACACTCATCTCACCCTGATTTTACATCACTTGTTATTGTGCGCTCTTCAACTTCAAGCATATCCAATCATGTAATAAATGTTTGCTATTATCTAAGAAACTCTTTTCTTTTCCTAAAATATATATATATATATTATATAATATTAAATAGAGTTTCTTTAAACAAGAAAAAAAATGTTCTTTTCACCACAAGTTCTGTTGATGTTGGTTGCCACAGTGACTAAGACTCGAAAGCGCCCATCTTTTCATGTCCATTGACACTGATAGTTGATTTATCACTTGGCTTGTTCATGTCCTCTTTTGACCCTCTATTTCTCTCTTCGTTGCTTCATCATTGTCAAGCACTGTGTTGAAGTAGAACCAAACCAAAGTTTTGCTTAGAAAGAAGATTATGGGTTCTCTTGGAACTGAATTTGCAAAGAAGGCAGCAATGTGGCTTTATCCAAAAGTTTTAGGATTCAATCCTCCGGAGAGATGGGGACACTCTGCTTGCTATTCACATGGAGTTGTTTATGTTTTTGGGGTATGTTTAATTTCTGAACAAAACTTCAAACTTCAAAATCATTGCATACTTCTCCTCCTTTNGATGGGGACACTCTGCTTGCTATTCACATGGAGTTGTTTATGTTTTTGGGGTATGTTTAATTTCTGAACAAAACTTCGAACTTCAAAATCATTGCATACTTCTCCTCCTTTTTTTTTTTTTCAATTTTAAAAGAAGTTGTTCATGCTGTTGTATCATCTTCTTGCTCTTCTATGACCAGTTTATTTGTAGCTCTCTTCATGCTGTGTGCTTATGTAAATTTATGTTTTTATTTTTCTTTTATTGTTCTGCATAGTTACTTTTGGCTAGGAAGATACAAACTTTCTTCATGGTCTTTAATTCTTTCCCTTTTTTTCTCTTCTTCTGTTTCGTGGTGGAATATTATCTGAAGTTTGTTTTTGTTTTAGTTGCTTTAATTAGTAGAACAGTTGTTTAGTAGGATGGCTATTAGCTTCATGCTTTCTTGATATAGAAATATTTCTCATTCTCTTTCTGGTCCCCATTTTCATGTATCATTACCTTGTAGTTTTTTAATGTCTCATTTTTATAACACGAGATCAATCATGTTTCTTAACAATTTCATTCTTTTTGAGACAATACCCTTATATGTTGTTATCAAATATTTTGTCTCCATAACAAATAGGGAAAAGAAAATTAAAATTTTTCTGTTGCTGCTCTAGTGCTTTTGCTTTCCTTCTTCCTTCTTGTTTATCCGTTTCTTTTCTTTACACCCAATAAATCCGGCCAAGTAAGTCAGTCAACTGATAATGGTAGCAATTTCTGATAATAGTTATTTTTTGCTTTTGTCAAAACTTTGATCTTTGTTTTGTATCTGTAATTTCTTGTCTCGTGGTTCACTTCCTTCATAAATTGGAAAACTTCAACTTGTGTGATATATTTCAACAACAAAAAGCTCTTTCCTAGTATCGAATGGTTTAACTCTCTTTTCTCTACTTCTTGGATCTTCATAAACTGGAAACCTTGAGGGTTCAAAGTGCAAAGTGCTCTGCTTCTGCTTGGCCTTGAAAGCAAACCACTATTTAAAGGAGCTAAATCTAACATTACTTTACAATATGTTTTAGGTGTACTGTCAAATCATTTTCTCTGTATGAAGGGGAAACTTTAGAAGTAGCTCTAACCTACTAAGCTTAATTCCAATTATTTTGTTTGATGCCCTCTGTCTATCCATTTCAGGGATGTTGTGGGGGTTTGCATTTTAGTGATGTTCTGATGCTAAATCTGGATACAATGATATGGAGCAATCTTGCAACCACAGGCCAAGGGCCTGGCCCAAGGGACAGCCACAGTGCTGTTCTTGTGGAGCACAAGATGATTGTTTTTGGGGGTACAAATGGTTCTAAGAAGGTGAATGATCTTCATATATTGGATCTTAGGACAAAAGAGTGGATGCAGCCTGAATGCAGAGGTGTTCCACCTTCTCCTCGCGAAAGTCACACTGCCACACTTGTTTGTGATGATAAAATGTTGATATTCGGAGGTAGTGGAGAGGGTGAAGCAAATTACTTGAATGATTTACATATTCTAGACCTCAAAACTATGAGATGGACTTCTCCTGGGGTGAAGGGTGATATTCCTGTCCCTAGGGACAGTCACAGCACTAATGTAATAGCCAATAAGCTTTTTGTGTATGGTGGGGATTGTGGTGATCGTTACAATGGAGATGTTGACATGCTTGATGTGAACACATTAACTTGGACAAGGGTATGACATTCAGGTTCCTGTCTTTTGGATTTCATTCTAAATAGTTAATGACTTTCATTACATACATTGTTTGTTTTAAGTTGGAGTTTATGCAGATGGTTTTTTCATTTTCTGCAGTTGCCAGTTCAAGGACCTTCACCAGGTGTTAGAGCGGGTCATGCTGCAGTAAATAAAGGGACAAAGGCAAGTCATGTTACTAAACAGCATCAGAAAATGGAATTAGATTCCTTACTTCAGTGTTTTAGTTGAGGAGTTTCTTTATCATACCGTGATTGACTCATGTTCTTATTCTAGTAAACAAGTCAATTCTAGTTTTTGTACCATGATCAATGATCACTCAACAAAATTATGCATTATTTGCAGGTTTATATCATCGGAGGGGTAGGAGACAAGCACTACTACAATGATGTTTGGATCTTCGATGTAACTACTTGCTCATGGAATCAATTTGACATATGTGGCCAGCAACCTCAAGGCCGCTTTTCTCATACTGCTGTTGTTACTGATTCAGATATTGCCATCTATGGAGGGTAAGGCTTAAGAGTTATAGCCTAAACAGAAATTTCACACGTGTAACCCTGGTCCTCAATTTTAGTCCACCTATAACTTAGATAGTTTTTTGTTTATTTCTGCAGATGTGGGGAGGACGAGCGTCCCCTCAATGAGTTGTTGGTCTTGCAACTTGGAGCAGAGCATCCCAATGGACGTTATAACATTTCCATTTGCAAGATATTTGGAAAGCACTGGAGCCAAGCAAAGAGAAAGTTCCCTAGAGGAGCAGATGAAAACTCGGTAAGGATGTCATGTTCTAAATGTTAACAGTTATTCAAATTTTGATACTAGGGACTGTGGAGCTTACTGTTTTGCTGTGAATCAGAAAACTAAACTGTTCGGAAGTAATGAAATAGTGAGAAAGGGAGCTCATGAACCAGAAGTAGAACCCAAGCAATCTTTTCAGCTCAGTTCAGGTTGGTTGAAAACATCATAATTTTTGCCTTACGCATATGAAGAGATTTCATCTAAGTTCTTACGTATTTTCATTATCTTCTAGATACTTTGCATCCAAAGAAGAGAAGAACTTTCAATTCAACTAATGCATGGGAGATTGAATCAGAACAAGAAGAGCATTCCCATTCATTGTCACAGCACTCGTCCCCATCACAATCTGATCAAGAACAAACCCCAGTTAGAAAAGCCTCTGAATCTGTCACAGGCTCCCAGGGGTTTCACCTGTTTCAGAAGTTAAACCAAATTCCAAATACTTGCCCCCAGAGTAGTGTTGCAAGTAACCAGAAAGACCTCAGAAATATGATCCAGAGAACTCAACAAGACCATCAGTTTTTAAGAGAACATCAAAACCATACAAAACCAGAACAATATCTTCATGTTGTTCACAATGGTAGACAAGAAGCACTACACCGAGTAGTGGAACCGAAACCAGCAGAGGCAGTAACCATTCCAAATCTGGTAAACCATTGAACTTTTCAATATTTCCTGAAGCATATAATAAACTTTCATTTTCAATTTTTGTTTGTTCAAATGTTCATGCTTTCCACTTCTTTTTTTTTTTTTCCTTAGATTGGTGCTGAGGTCCGAGGCAAAGTTGATGGAACATTCGACTCAGGCTTCCTAATGACTGCAATGGTCAATGGGAGGATTTTCAGAGGGGTCTTATTTCCTCCTGTAAGCTTCCCGAATCCAATTGCACAATTTCACTTATGACAATGTTTTTTCAAGCATTCATTCTTTCTTTGCTTATGGGACTTATTTTTATTAAAACCAGGGACCAGGAATCGTCTCCAGGGGGTTAGTGCTTGGTCAAACTGCATGTTCAAGAAGCCACATTGGTGTTGCTCCACCATTTCCAAACTCCAATGCTGTTGAACCCTTGAAGCCTTCTCAGCAGCCAAGTGGGTTAAGCGTAGCAGAATCCGGTCAGAGCTACGTACAAGGTCAAGCAAGCAGACATTTGCCAGTGATTAGAGCATCTCCATCTTTAGGGAAAGAAGCTAAGCTGAGAAGTGATCTCCAAGGTGTGGTTCTAACACTTGGAGGACCTGGAACTGGAGGCTCATAGACAGATCAAAAACCCTGAAACTAGGGTCAAGAGTTGGCCTTTTCTTAACATATATACGTAAATCTTAATCATTATAATTATTATTAATCTTATGTTTAACTTTCTCAACCCTCTTCTAAGATGGTTGCTATCATTTAGGTGAGTTAGTTGGTTTTGGTCCAAATTTTTGTTAGTTCTATGTAACATAAATCAAGAGCTTCTAATTCAATGTTTTGATCTGCTACATGAATTTGCAAGTAAAAGACTGTGTGAGGCCAAGGGAGACTCACATGACCACATGACTGGTATGCTTCAAGATGATTGATAATAGCAAAGATTGATTAGGTGGGGAAGGCAGACAAGCAGAGATACAAAGTGCCCAAACCTTTCTGAGCTCATGTGTTTCGTGCTGAGCTGTCTCACAATCATTCTAATAATCCACTGTCACTTTTTCATTTTAAATAAAGACTTATAATTACATATATACAATCATTATATTTATAAAAGTTAACATTAACAACTCTAAGATTAAATAGTAAATATAAAGATCAAAATATTAATTTTTTAAAAATTTTCATCTAAGTGTTAATCGACACAAATATTATAAGGGTTATGTGTATGTTTCTTACTACGAAGATTTTTTT
The DNA here is from genome assembly GCA_026225775.1 of Bursera palmeri. NCBI lineage: Eukaryota > Viridiplantae > Streptophyta > Magnoliopsida > Sapindales > Burseraceae > Bursera > Bursera palmeri. The sequence continues at coordinate 1,048 of JANKKB010028562.1, read as the reverse complement.
TTTTAAATTATGGAATATAATTAACAGTAAAATCATCGACATGGGTGAACCGTACGTACAGAAGAATACGAATACAGTGTAAGGTGGGGTAGCAGTGAGAGGGGCATGACGTGGGGTTCACAGAAAGAAAGCACCCGCGCATTCCGCGCGATACTGTCTTAAGAGCCTTAAAAGTGGGGTCACAATCAACCGTCTGATGTGTCTGCCACGTCTGAAGTTTTGATGATCATGCATGCATGATCATACTGACACTGAGCCATGATATGATGGGATATCAAAAGTCAATTGTCTTATCAGTATTTATTTTCAGACAAGACATCTGTCCTGACCTTGTTTTGTATGCGTCACCCTATTCCCCTCTCCACGTGTCAACTTCGACCACTCCTATTCTTCCTTATATAATTACCACTTTACCCCCTTCGGGAGATGAGTGGACACTTCACATTCCCGGACTTGGGCATGTAGAAACCAGGCCTTGGGCCCAAAATGGCAAGCTTGATCCAATTTAATTACTTTGTTTTGACTTGGGATTTAATCTCTTTAATACTAATCTCATTCGGACAAGGAATCCTTAGGCCTTGTGTATTTATGAATTTAGAATTGTGTTTTCTATGTTTGCATATTTATCAATATATTTTAAATTTAATTTAATCATATATCCTTTCCAAAATTCAATACCTATCACAAATTCCTAAATCTTTCCTAAAAAAAATACACTCTTAATATTTCAATATCAAGATCGTAATCGTAATAGGATATTTGGCATCTGAGTGCTATAAATAGCTTAATTATTTCATTACAACAAACATAAGCGAGGTCTTCAATGGCGAAGTATCCACCACCAAAATTCATGCTCGAAAACCTCACAAAATTACCTGTCAAGACTTTGTTACGCTTTAGATTTGTAAGCAAACAATGGAACACTTTAATCACCAACCCGACTTTCATTGCATTGCATGCTATGTGTTAGGAAAAAAAACAAGGAGAATAATAGAGAAATAAAGAAGAAACACAACACAAGAATTTACGTGGAAAACTCCAAAACCGG
>JANKKB010028561.1:0-15401 GCA_026225775.1 Bursera palmeri | reverse complement strand
TTAGTTTAGGCTTGAATATTGTTGATGTTAAGGTTGTTTAAGTGTTGTTTATGTTGAAGGGAGTTTAGTTAAGTTGAATAACATGTTATTGTTGTTGTTTTAGCCTTGAAAGTGTTGTTTTTAGAGGGATGAACAGTAATCCCGAATTTGAATTTTGAAGGGTAGAAAAATCACTCCAATATGTGTTGAAATGCATCCCTACATGCATTATACCCACTACTCAAAAATTATAATTTTCAATCGAAATTAGATTTTTTAGTATCTTAAATTATAATTTTCAATTACTATTCTCTCATAGTTGCAATTTCATCACTCAAAATTATAATTTTGATTTTTTAACTGTAATGTAACTTTGAGTGACTCAAAATTGACTCGAAATTAATCTTTAAATCACTCAAAATACATTTTTTTAGTCATAAGTTTCTTGAACTTTCATTTTTCAATTACTTTTCTTTCAAAATTACAATCCATCAATCATCACTTAAAATTACATATTCAATCATAAGTTACTTGAAATTTTTCATTACTAATTAATAAAATAAATACCATGATTAATTTCTGAAATGAATGACAAGTGATGAAATCATTTAATAAAAAAAGGAAGATTTTTTTTTTAAATGATGTGCCAATTTGGATTATTAAAATAAAAGGAGACTTCAATTTCTATCTTGATGGTTAGTAGACAGGTAGTTAATCCAAGAGCATTAGCCGATAATGTGAAAAGAGTCCCGTCGATCGTGGGATGTTTCTCAAGCGGTAATGCCCCAGAAGCTATTGGAGTCTCGCTGCTACTTTCACCCGTCTCCTTATGACCTATGAGCAAGAAATCGTTACTAAAAGCTAGCTTGTTGAACAAGTACGTTGTTATAAACTCTTTCTAACAGTTTTGAGTTTGGATTCGGAGAAAGAAAAAAAAAAAAAAATGTACCAAACTTTTCTTCGTTCATCCCAAACTGTCAAAACGTTCACTCGCAAACTATTCTTCCCGCCAAAAGCTCCATCTCTCTTCTTCTATTGCTCCTCATCATCACAAGAACGACTAAACCAGAACCAAAAACAGGACGCTTCTATTTCCAATTCCAATTCAAATTCAAAACCTCCAATTGGGTCTCCATGTCGAGTCCAGAAACTGATAGCCTCACAATCAGACGCTCTCCTGGCCAAAGAAATCTTCGATTACGCCTCTCGTCAACCCAATTTCCGCCACACTTATGCTTCTTATCTCACCCTCATACTCAAGCTTGGTCGCGCAAGATACTTTTCTCTTATAGATGATATTCTCCTTCACCTTAAATCCAATCATTACCCACTTCATCCTACTCTTTTTACCTACATTATCAAAATTTACGCAGAAGCCGATTTGCCAGAGAAAGCTCTCAAAACATTCTATAAAATGATTGAGTTTGACTGTAAGCCTTTGCCCAAACAGTTAAATCGCATTCTTGAACTTCTCGTCACTCACCGGAACTATCTCCGGCCCGCTTTTGATCTTTTCAAGAGTGCTCATAAGTACGGAGTTTTGCCCAATACCAAATCCTACAACATCTTGATGCGTGCATTTTGTTTTAATGGGGAAATAAGTATTGCATACTCACTGTTTAACAAAATGTTTAAGAGAGATGTTATGCCTGATGTGGAGTCGTATCGGATTTTGATGCAGGCTTTGTGTAGGAAGAGTCAGGTGAATACAGCAGTTGATTTGTTGGAGGATATGTTGAATAAAGGATTTGTGCCGGATACATTGAGTTATACTACATTGTTGAATAGTTTGTGTCGAAAGAAGAAGCTTAGGGAGGCTTATAAGCTTCTTTGTAGAATGAAAGTCAAAGGGTGCAATCCTGATATTGTTCATTATAATACCGTTATATTAGGGTTCTGTAGAGAAGGGCGTGCAATGGATGCTTGTAAGGTGCTTGAGGATATGCCTTCAAATGGGTGCTTGCCAAATTTGGTATCCTACAGGACTTTGGTTGGGGGGTTATGTGATCAAGGGATGTTTGACGAGGCCAAGAAATACATGCAGGAAATGATATCAAAAGGGTTTTCTCCTCATTTTTCAGTTTCTCATGCTTTGATGAAGGGTTTTTGTAATGTTGGTAAAATTGAAGATGCTTGTGGACTGCTAGACGAATTGCTCAATTTTGGAGAGTCTCCTCATAAAGACACTTGGGTGATGATTATTCCTAGGATTTGTGAATTGGATAAGACCCAAAGAACAGGGGAAATTTTGGATAAGATTATTAAGGTAGAAATAAAGGGTGACACACGAATACTGGAGGCAGGTATTGCCTTGGAGGATTACTTGATTAGGAAGATACGATCTAGATCAACAAGACTTTAAAGTGTTTCTCTATATATAGCTCACCAATTTGTTTTGGCTCCTAAATACTGAGCTAGCTTCAGATTATTGTTTCACAGGTCAAATCCTGTTTTCTGCTTTTTCCTTTAGTATCCTTGCTTTGGTTCACTGATTCTACTGATTTATATGTGAGGGTGTTCTTCAAATGTTGTACACTTGCTTGTTCGATTTTAGCTTCTCATGTTCTGTAAATTTATCATTAATTTGCTCAATTATTTGTCCATCTATATGACTTGATTGGCTGTCGTATGAGAAACTGTAAGTTTGTAGGTCTGCACTGCAGTCTGCTTTTTTTTTTTTTGGTGTTATGTCTTCTGCTAATAAGATTAAGCTTGTAGGTTTGCACTGGAGTATGTTTTCTTATTATGTCTTCTGCAAGTAAGATTTAATGCTTTTCAAGGTTCTTCAAATTAAAAACACATTTGAAATGTTCTCTTTCTGCCGGAATATTTTTTTAACCTTGAGGGCCTTATTACGGTGCCAATTTCTGAGTTATGTTGAACCTTTGCTAGATTGCCCTTATGCCTTGGCTTCGTTGCTAAAGGGCGGGGAAGGTTGTATCTATTGTTGATTTGTTACCTAGCAGAGGGGAAGTAAAAGAGAGGATTAGCAAAATCAGCAATTCTGTTTCCCCTAACATTAGTCTTTTGTGCAGAATATATTATAAGGGCATGAGCCATGGGTTCGCTAGCTCAGACTCATTTTAAATGTTAGGAAGTACATGAGGTCTTTGAGATGCTCTCTTTGCTAAGATGTAACTGAATGAGGTTTTGAGTAATTACTTTCTGCACTTGTCATGGTTCACTGTTCTAAGGAAGGCATGAGCAGTAAAAACGTGGATCATCCTTGTAAAGTGACCGGCTATTTTGTTCAGATCAAGACATTGGAAGGGATTACATTATTTATAGCCATGGTATAGATTTAATTATCAGTTATTGATATTTAGTATGTAAAATTTATGGTGCAAATTTTCAAAGAAAATTCAATTGAATTTATCAATTATTAGTTAACTTCAGGTCCTATTGGTTTGAACATTTTATTTTTTTGGCAGAAATCACAGCATACCATTTGTGTTCATCATCAACTATTTTTGTGGTGGAGTAATACTTTCTAAGCGAGCTCGAGGGAGAAACAGAAACAGAGGATTCAAATATTTTGTTGGATTAATGCTCCACTTACGTTACCATTGGTGCGGAAGAGCAAGTGATGAGCAAGATATGCCCGAGTTATGATCATTGTAATGTGGCCTTGAAAAGTACTGCGGTCGAACACTAAAATTCCAGGTGGGAAAACACTTGCTTTTGAGTTTTAAGAGCTGGGCGAGTTATTGAGGTAAACTGTGCAGCTTACTCTGTTCCTGCTGCCGGCTGCTGGGCTTTCTCTCTCTCCTATTCTGTGGGAAAGAGTAAAAAGAATTCCGTCCCTTGGCCAGTTTCGATCAGTTAGCTTTAACTTCTAATTATTATGAATCTATTATGAACGAACAAAAATTGACAATAATCAATAATCTTCATTAAGTTTTGTTCTGATTATAGACTTGTAGTAAACATATTGCTTATTCTTCATAACGTAACGTTGATAATTTTACTACTTTAAACAGTCTACCATCGACCATCGTTTGTAATTGTCAGTATGTAAAATCGCATCCTGTGGATTCCAACAGGTATGTCAAAATTACTCCTAAACATACCCTTAATATACTAATTTCCTTCTAATTTAGCAATACTGATGAGAACGGAGAAATCATATCTATGTTTCTTCTAATCTATAATGCTACATATTTTTTCAGTAATGGTTAGCAAAACGACACTTAATTCTGTATGTCAAAAGGCCTTCACCACAAACGAGCTATTCTTGACGCGATTTCCTTTTGCTGAGTGAGCGTCCTTGCAGGCTGCTAATTACTGCAAGGTTTTTGCCCAATAGAAGCTCTATGATGGCCTTTCAGGTATAGACAAGTTCCGTTAGAGAAGTATACTAAACTGAAAGTGTGATTTTTTGGTCAAATATAGCATTCAAGTTCGGGTTCTCTAGTAATTCTCTTAAATTTGGGGTGTAAAAAGCCATCAATTGTTTTTTAATGGAAGCTATTGTGACAATTACCTCAAGTATTATAAAAAACTGCATCACTTGAGAGCAGTGCAGTATAGGACATTAACATACGGCATGAAAATCAGTATCTATGCATAGAAGATCTTAACAGCAGCTAACTAATTCATCAAGAATTCTTGAAAGGCAAAACAGATGAAGAAGAAGAAAGATGAACTAACAGTGACAAGTGAGGACCTTCTACACCTAAAAGTCAACTTTATTCACAAACTCGAAACAAAGACACCATATAGGATCTTCGGATAATGTCAACAATGTTTAAAAACAGTGTTTTTTGACCAAATATTTGGGACATACGGCAAACTGAACCACTAGATCCAGACACATCAGCCAAGCCACAAATTCCCAACTCCTCGAACTAGCCTAGAAAGAACTTAGCAAGTTCATTTTGAAGATGCCCTTATGGATTTGTATATTAGTAATCTCGGTTTAAGCAGATTGGCATGATAACAAATTACATTCCTTCACACTGATGGCTACCATCAAAAACTAATGTTATTCTATCCACAACAAATAGATAACTAATGTTATGTTGTCCACAACAAATAGGCAACATAGACAAGCCTTGATCACAATACCTTTCTACTTTTTGCAACTACAACTACAATAAAAATTTCACATTTACAATGAACCAGCCTTACATTAGTACATGGTTTGCATATTCATGAAACCAAGCAAAAGAAAAACTATAAATATTCATAGATCAATATTCATAAATGTGAGAAGTCTCTAGGAAACACCCATTCTTTTCAGTTCAAAATCCAAAGTGTCAAAAAAGTTGCAAAATCCAGCCCTTTAGCTTTGGTTCATTAGATACTAGTAGTCAACTGATAAAGACTCATAAACCTTCCTAAATCTGGGGAACTCAGATGAAACATCCATATTTGACAACCGCTTTCTTTGCAAATTTGAAATTGCAGCAGACCAGGACTACAAAATGGTACCCAAAACGAATGGCCCCTAAAAGAATGGCAGCCACTGAAAGGTTCACTCTCTCTCTACCTCTTCCCCTTGTAAGCATACTTGTACAAACAACTTTGGCCACCCACATCCCTGTTCAACATTTCAACACCACCTTTATGAACCATAACACTAAAATTGTCACAGGTAATCCACATATGGAAAAAAAAAACAATGGCATTTTAGAAATCAAAACATGAGAATTTCAAAAGTGATCTCTCATAACGATTGTGAAAAACATAGAAGGTCATAAATACTAATCAAATTAATTCAACTGCCAAAACTCAACCAAAGTGTAATCAACACTATATGTGGAACAACTTCTCATAATCTTTATGACTGCAGTTGATTTATGATAAAACTTCCAAAATTCACAAAGTGAGCGACAAGATACAATCTCAATTCTGGTGGGTGTTGGTACCTGTTCTTTCAGCAATAAATTTCAATCAAAGAGGATACTCTCTAACCCATTTCTAGTTGATAAAAGAAGTTTCTTTGTATATACTTACCAATCAAAACCGTGGTCAAGGCTCAGTTCTTTCAACACCTTTTCTGACTATTAGAGTTCGACCACGAAAGTCCTGCAAGACAGATTTAAATAAGTAACAAATAACACAAAAAATATTACAAAAAGAAGTGGTTAGGAGGCAAGGGTGTCGGACTAAACTGTTCCATTTAAAGAGATGGCAGCATCACGTTCAGCAGGTGAAGAGAAAGAAAGAAATGCAAAAACGCGGTTTATTCCTCCTTTACGATCCTGCAACAATCTTGCACTTACCACAGTCCCAAACTGGCTAAAATGTTCCCTCAAATCTTGAGGCTTTACAGCCCAGGCAAGATTGCCAACATACAATTTATAAGGGCTTTCGTAAATAAAAATCTTCTTGGGTGATGAATTCAATGCCTCAGGATTCCTCTTCCCAGAAGTCATATCAACTGAAAATCTAACCCGCATTTCACGTCCACCCACATCCTTCAAAATAGTAAACAAATTCAGACCAAAGTAATAAAACAAGACTGGATTTAATCAAAAGGGTTTCGAGTTTGAAATTAACAGATCCATCCAATGCAGCAATAGCATTTTTTGCTGAATTAATTGAACCCATTGTGACATAACCACTTCCTCGACTTATACCCGTCTCAGGATTCCTTGAGACCTACACATTTGTTACCAAACATTAGCCAAACCGAAATCTGTCAGATATCTGAGCTGCTGCTACCACAACTAATTTCTTGAGTTCTTATTTTAGTATTAGTAATCGAACCTCGACGGAAATAACAGTTCCAAAAGGCTTGAACATCTCAAGAAGCTCTGGAATGTCACAGCTCCGCGGCAAGTTACAAACGTATAATTCACAGGGTCTTGCTTTATTCTTTGGTTCTTGGACTGAAACGTAATCGTCCTCCTCCACATTACTTTCCTCGCCTTTAATCTCATCCTCAACCACCACAGCTTCCTCATCTACCACCGCTAAAACCGTGCTAAACTTGGTTGGGGGAGGCAGAAAGAAGCACGAAGACGAGAGTTTCGGGTAGTGAATATTAAGCAAGGATGACGAGGGATATGAAACGAATCGTTTTGGTAGAGTCGCAGAAGAAATTTTGGTAAACGTAGAGGAAGAAGAACGTGCTGTTAAGCAAAAGCAGCCAGCAGTGGCAGCCATTGAGAAAATGAGGTTGCTCCCAAGTTCACTACTTTCGAGTGGATATGGTTACCATTTTTACCAACCGGGTCAAATATCGGCTTACTTGTTCTGCCCCGAAAGAAATACATTTAAATAAATAAATAAATGAAGTGGATAAATAGAAGCTAGTGCGAATAAAAAATAAGTAACCAAAATATACGCTCAACGCCCTTGCTTTTGTTTAGTTATAAATAAAAGTTTTAAAAAATCCTGATACAGTAATTCAATAATAAATACTTACATAAAAATATATATATAAAAAAAATTGTGGGTCATTCCAATTTCCAAATTAAAGTCAAGATTTTTTTAGTAATTACATATTAATCAACATTTTATTATTTTTAACATTAAAATGGAGGTTTTTTTTTTAGATAATTTTGTCTAAAAAATATTTTAATGATAAAAGCTTTTTTTATATTTAATTTTACAAAAATAATTGAAAAATATTTTTTAAAAAATGTATATTCATTCATATTAACCTCATTTAGTAATTGACTTGACATTGGATCTGACTCTCTTGTTTGATCTTACCTTTAATTTCAATAAACACCGAATTAGTACACATAATCTAATTAAAATATAATTTTTTTTATTTTTTTATGAAAAAAACCATGCTAAATTCTATTTTTCAATTTAAATAAAAAAAATTCGTACTTACAGTTGCTGCTCCATCTGCTTGAATTAGATGGCTATGTCAGATCTGAATTAAGCAGTGAACTTTGTCTTGGAAGATGTCGACGACTCCAAGGGTAACTTCTGAAGAGCAATCAAATGAGGAGACAGCACTGTCGTCGTCGGTGAAATTCGGGACGCCGGAGGCCCTAGCCTACGTCCGTACTCTAACAGATGTAGGTGCCATGACGCGCCTTCTTCACGAGTGTATCGCGTACCAGCGCGCGCTGGACGTCGACCTCGACAACCTTCTCTCACAAAGAAGTGACCTCGACAAGCACCTCCTCCACCTTCAGAAATCCGCCGAGGTGCTGGATATAGTCAAGGCTGACTCCGATCACATGCTCTCCAATGTCCGCTCCACCAGTGATCTTGCCGATCAGGTCAGCCGTAAAGTCCGCGAGCTGGACCTGGCACAGTCACGCGTCAACGACACGCTCCTCCGAATCGACGCCATTGTGGAGCGGAACAACTGTTTGGAAGGCGTTAAAACCGCTATGGACGAAGAAAACTTCGAAGCCGCAGCCAAGTACGTTCAAAGGTTTATCGAAATCGATGGCAAGTACAATGATTCAGGATCTGAGCAAAGAGAACAATTGCTCGCGGCGAAGAAACAACTGGAAGGAATCGTCAAGAAACGGGTAGCAGCGGCAGTGGATCAGAGAGATCATGGTACGATTTTAAGATTCATAAAACTTTATTCACCGCTAGGAATAGAAGAAGAAGGATTACAAGTATATGTAGGATATTTAAAGAAAGTTATTGGGATGAGAGGGAGGATAGAGTATGATAATTTGGTGGAGTTGATGGAGCAGAATCAAGAACAAAATCAAGTTAATTTTGTTGGGTGTTTGACCAATTTGTTTAAGGATATTGTGCTTGCTATTGAGGAAAATGATGCTATTTTGAGGGGTTTGTGTGGAGAAGACGGGATTGTTTATGCGATATGTGAGTTACAAGAGGAGTGTGATACGAGAGGGGCTTTGGTTTTAAAGAAATATATGGAGTATAGAAAATTAGCTAACTTGTCATCTGAGATCAATGCTCAGAATATGAATTTGCTTACCGTGGGTGTGACTGAAGGGCCTGATCCGAGGGAGATTGAGCTCTATTTGGAAGAAATTTTGTCGCTGATGCAATTGGGTGAGGATTATACTGAATTTATGGTATCCAAGATTCGGAGTTTGAGTTCTGTGGATCCTGATTTAGTACCACGAGCTACGAAGGCTTTTAGAAGTGGAAGTTTTAACAAAGTTGTGCAAGATATTATTGGATTTTATGTGATTTTGGAGGGATTCTTTATGGTGGAGAATGTAAGAAAGGCTATTAGGATTGATGAGCATGTTCCCGATAGCCTTACCACGTCTATGGTGGATGATGTGTTCTTTGTTTTGCAGAGTTGTTTGCGAAGGGCCATATCCACTTCAAATATCAGCTCCGTCATAGCTATCTTGAGTGGTGCTACTAGTTTGTTAAGTAATGAATTCCAGGAGGCTTTGCAACAGAAAACAAGAGAGCCGAACCTTGGGGCAAAGTTGTTCTTGGGTGGTGTTGGTGTGCAGAAGACGGGGATAGAGATTGCAACAGCTTTGAATAATACAGATGTGAGTGGTGAATATGTCCTCAAACTAAAGCATGAGATTGAAGAGCAATGTGCAGAGGTGAGTCGTGTATTTTATATCTATCCTGTATTTATCCTGATGTTATTTTCTGTAGCAGAAAGAACTATGTTTTGGTTTATGTTCTGATCATTAGATAGCCTGTAGTTGCATTACAAGTTAGATTATGACTTTTCTGTAGATACACTTGCTTTTAAGTTAAAAAGGCTGTGATTACACAACATATGTTGATTTGGATACTCTGGTGGTAGAAATTAAACTTCTGCCCAATGGGATAGTTGTTCGGCATCCATTCTTTCATTTGTGACTAGGAATAAAGAGCTAAACTTTTCAAGTATTGAGACCAAATAAAATTCCTGGATCTTCGTGTCTATTCTGTATTTATTTATTTATTTTGCAAGAGAGGGTGTATATGTTGACATCACTTTTCTTAAGCTGTAGCAGAAATTTATGCATACAATTGTTCTCCGGAGATCTCTCCTTTGATGCTTTGCATCTGATCATTTGCGCCTGATAAAAGGATGTATTTTTGATTGTCTGCAAATACAGAGGTCTATGTGATACCTCAATTTGCCATGTCGTTTTTGGGACTATCTCATATGGATGTCGTAGAACTTGGAACCGATGGAGTGATCAAACCCTATAGTTTTAATCATTTATCCTATATTTGCGGAAGCTGGTTCCTTTTTATGATGTTTCTTCGATATAATTGTGATGATAGTTATTGTCTAGGGGTATCATGCACTTGAACGGCTTCAATTATATTATATTTTTTCCATTTTAAGGATTTCATTTTGTTCAGGTATTCCCCGCACCAGCTGATAGGGAAAAAGTTAAATCTTGCTTATCTGAGTTAGGTGATCTGAGCAAAACTTTCAAGCAAGCCCTAAATACTGGCTTGGAACAACTTGTGGCAAGTGTGACACCCCGAATCCGTCCAGTGTTAGACAATGTTGCAACCATCAGCTATGAGCTATCAGAGGCTGAATATGCGGATAATGAGGTTAATGACCCTTGGGTTCAGAGGCTTCTCCATGCTGTTGAGACAAATGCAGCATGGCTTCAGCCGCTGATGACTGCCAACAACTATGATTCATTTGTTCATTTGATCATTGATTTCATTGTTAAGAGGCTTGAAGTGATCATGATGCAGAAAAGGTTCAGTCAACTTGGTGGACTGCAGCTCGACAGAGATGCTAGGGCTCTAGTAAGCCATTTCTCTGGCATGACTCAGAGGACTGTTAGAGACAAGTTTGCACGCCTTACTCAAATGGCAACAATCCTCAACTTAGAGAAGGTCTCTGAGATTCTAGATTTCTGGGGCGAGAACTCAGGACCTATGACTTGGAGACTAACCCCAGCTGAGGTTCGGAGAGTGCTTGGTCTAAGGGTTGATTTTAAACCTGAAGCAATTGCCGCTCTGAAGCTGTAATCCAATCGTTTTTGGTCCAAAATTTCCCATTTTGATATTCTTGTATTCTTTTCCCGTCACTGATAAGAGGCAAACCGATAATCTACACCACCCAATAGACATCTTGGCGCATTCTTTGTGTTTTCTACTTTTCATAAATATTGTTATTATTACACATAGTTCTCTTTACTTGGATATGAGTTTTCCCTGCGAAACTACCTCAAATTTGTTAACTTTCCAATTTTGAAACTCAAGTGCTGTGAAACTATGCTTTTATTGTGCAAACAGCACTGAAGCTCTTTCATACAATTGCGATAATTATAGGTAATATTGTCATCAAGCATAGATGTTATTTGGAGGTTTGAGAACTTATTTTCCAGTTAAATCACCAGTATTATTAAATTTCAGTACAGATTTTTTTTTTTTTTTGGTAGCGTATATTTCAAAGAATTCACCACTGTCATTGTCATGGATTCTAAAGTTGTAACCTACTAAAGGATACATGCATAGACGGGTTTAGTTAAACAAAGCATTATGTTTCACAATAACTTTGTTTGCTGGACTGTGGAAGTTGAGCTTTAAGCTTGGACAAGTAGACATGTATATTTTTCAAATTGTTTTTACGGGCCTTAAAGTCTCATATGCTTTACACAGTCTATGCGGGATGATGAAACAAAAAAGACATGAATATTATTCGTTTCAATTCTACAGAGGGCCAGGAGACATTTTATCCCGACTAACATCCATAAACACTAGCCAGTGCCAGGATGATGCTATAACAACACAAACTATAAAAGACGACTGTGATGTTCCCAAATACACATCTTATTCAGTTAAGAAGTATAGTGAATACATTCCACCCTTTGGGTTTGACATTTAAAACAGTAGTCAGATTAACAAATAATTCGGGGTAAAACAAAATCACTACAATAACAAATTGATAATTCAAGATAAAACAAAATCAAGACTTTGAAAATAAAAGCAACCTATTAAACCACTCATGATTACACAAGTACTACATTCCAGTAAGTAGACAAGTGAATGCTAGCAGTAATTAAATATAGCCCACGCAAACTTCTACCAAAAGCCAAGGGTAGATGAATGTCCAACCTTGAGAGCTTACACCTTAGCAGTGCCTTCTGTGAATTTGGGATCCTCACATCTATAACGCCCATCAGGTCCAATACCAAAACCTTTTGGATCTGCAAACACATTCTCAAGCAACTGGGTGCGAGCCGGATGAGGACTCTCATCTGCAAACTCAACAGCATCCTCAACTAACTCTTCTATCTTCTTATCTATGGCCTTTAATTCAGGTTCACTTGCTAGCTTGCTGTCAATCAAATGTTTCTTTAATGCTGTGATAGGATCCCTAGCAGCATAACGAGCCTTTTCAGCTGCCAAAAGAGAACAAAAGAATTTAGGGCAAGATACGACCATCAAATATCAATAAGATAATATTGAATTCCCATAATGCGGATGTTACATTTCTATAATAACAGACAGGCTTAGTTGCATAACCGCACATAATCAAGGAAACAGCAGGGCTCAAGAGAACATGATATTCCTACCACGTGATCTGAGACCATGGTGAAACCATTATGGGAAGAAAAATCCAACAGAGTTAAAGGAAATATGAAGCATTTTATTTATCAAATTAAGCCCTAGGAAACCCTTCCGACTCCAACTTCAAATTTCACCAGAAAAAATTTGCATCTGCTGACACTAAATTAACTGCCAGTTGGCATGTCTTAATATACCAAAAGATAAAGTTCTCTAATGCTCAACTATTGCAAGTAATGCATTGATGAACCAAAATAAACAATTCAGAGAGGACAACAACTAATCTCCCATAAGAAAAACACTTATGCAACTGTCGTGGCTGGATGGTGCAACAGAATTTAAGAGGGAAAGATAGGAGGTATGAGGATCAGTTCAAATTCACAATAATTAAAACATCAAACCATTACAGACAACCAAAAAAAAAAGTGGAAATCCATAACCAGAAAACTATAATCAAATGCTAACCAGGGTCACGGAGCTCATCAGGATCAGCCAATGAATGTCCTCTAAATCTGTATGTCTCACATTCCACCAAGGTTGGCCCTTCACCTCTCCTAGCTCTCCCAATTGCCTCCTTGGCAACCTCCCTTACCTTCAAAACATCCATCCCATCAACATGAATACCTGGCATGCCAAATGCCGGCCCCTTCTTATATATCTGAGGATCTGAAGTCGCCCTCAAATGTGACATACCAATTGCCCACAGGTTATTCTCCACAACAAATACAATGGGCAACTTCCACAATGCTGCCATGTTCAAGCACTCAAAGAACTGCCCGTTGTTACAAGTTCCATCCCCAAAAAATGCCAATGTCACATGATCACAATCTGCTTCCTTCAACACCTCCCTCCTATACTTGCTGGTGAATGCTGCACCTGTTGCAACGGGAATTCCCTCACCTATAAATGCAAATCCACCAAGCAGATTGTGCTCCTTTGAGAACATGTGCATAGATCCACCCTGGCCTCTGCAGCAGCCAGTAGTCTTGCCAAAGAGCTCGCTCATCACCTCACGAGCGGGGACCCCCTTACTCAGGGCATGCACGTGATCACGATAGGTGCTCACCACAGAATCTTCCTTCTTCAAAAGCTTAATAAACCCAGTTGACACGGCTTCTTGGCCATTGTAGAGGTGAACAAAACCAAACATTTTGCCTCTGTAGTACATCTGGGCGCACATGTCCTCAAAAGCCCTCCCAAGAACCATATCTTCGTATAGCTCTAGTCCTTCCTCTTTTGTAATCAACTAAACAATTAAAAAGAGTTAAGAGCAATAATTTTAGGCCACATTATTGTAACTGGCTTCCAATCAAAATAATTTCTCCATAAGCATATAATGCAGATGCAAATCAGTATTTATTTTCAATTATAATTCCAAAGTTAACAACAAATTTCACTATGAAATATGAACCTACATCGCTGAAGCATGAACAAAAAAAATCAAAATTTCAATCTTTTGCACTCCTGGTTCCATAACGGAAAAAATGTTAGTTCTCAATTGAATAGAATAATTAATTACCGTAGAACACTTGACGAAGACAGAAATCTTGAGAGGGAAAAAAATTAAACTTCTACTAAATTTCCAGCAACTCTATATAAAGAAAAAGAGAGATGGAATTGGTTACCAGGTTGGAGCTTGACTTGAGCTTCTTCTCCTTGACAACATCAGAGACAGCCACGACGGCAGATCGACGGTGGGAATTGGGGTGATTGAGTTGGAGCGAATTAAGACGAAGTTTGCGAGTAGATCCGAGAAAAGAAGTAGTGAGTTTGAGAGGATCAAAGAGATGCTTATCATGAGATCTACTGTTAACTGACAAAGGATGATGAACAATCTTGGAAGCAGAGTAAGCCGTAGCCATTTTGCCGAGTCGTAGTTTTGTTCGTTTTGTAAATGGGGGGGCTGAACAATAGCTTTAGTATAAAAGGGAAAGAAGAAGAAGAAGAAGAAGGGGCGGAGGGAACGAGGGAAAAAGGCTTGGCTTGGAAATAATCGATATATTATTATGAATATGAAGAAAGGGAAGCCACCCAAGTCTTAACTAAACACACAAATTGGTTCACTTACTTTGTAGACTCAGTTACGACATTTGAACAGTTTGTGTGCTTTTAATGCCGTCACTTTTGGTTTGGTTGGATCTTTGGCTCTTTCTTTACAACTCCACACGATGTCGTTTCTCCCTATTTATTTATTTCAATGCAATACAAAGCCAGTCCAGGAGGACCAGAGATTGAACGAAACCCTTTTTATTTCTTTCTCCCTTCTTTTTGCAGTTCGTTGAATCTGTCATCCGTCGTATTGATTATTATTTTGTTTGTAAGAGCTTGAGTTTAAGTGAGTTGGATATTGTATTAAGCTATGCTTATGGGGTAGTTAAGTTAATGACTTCTCATTTTAAGTCATACTATGCCATCTATACAGGAACAGCTTTTTGTAATTTATGGAAAAAACTGAATTTGAATTTTGAAGGGTCTGTTGTAAATTTAACTAAATGCTTTTTTTTTTTTTGGATAATTATGAAAATAACTAAATTTAGAGGGTATGTTTCAAAATTTAGTTAAACTCTAATTCTTTTTTATTTATTACTTAATGAACATATGAACAAACCACTTGATGAACAACTCAACCTTAAAACATAACAAATTCATAAAATGAAATAATTTGATTTTCAAATTCCATATGAGTTAACAAATTATTTGCTCATTATTGATGACAAGTCAATACAAATAGATAAGTTATCTCATTTAGATTAGACAAATAAATAAAATATTAAATTTATTAAAATCAAAACAACCCTTTAATTTTAATTATCTCTTATATTTTTTTTTTCAATTTTTTTATTAACTAATCAATTAACAAATTAATGGGTTAACGTGTGTTCAATTGCCAATTTTTAGAGATTGACAAACGCACACCTATGAGTATATGTTAATGTTATCCATCAAAAATATGTTTTTATAATTTTTTTCATCTTATTTTCATAAAACAATAAAAGAATATTAAACTTGTTCCTTGTTGATTA
>JANKKB010028560.1:0-15387 GCA_026225775.1 Bursera palmeri | reverse complement strand
TGCAGAGGGATGGTGTGTGCAGAGGGATGGTGTATGCAGAGGGATGGGGTGTGCAGAATGATAGGAGAGAGACTGTGTGTGTATGTGTATATATACATGTAAAATGAAGATGAAAAATATACAATGTAATCAGTTTATATTGATTAACAGTTACCAATTTGTCGGATACATGGGCAGTTTTTCCTTGCTTCAGAAGTCTAGCTAACACATTTTAGTTTCTACAGATCATTCTCGTTAACTCTGAAGACATAACATTCTCTAATGTATGTTGATACATCTGATAGGAAACTCAATAAGCATTAAGACTGAAAATTTAATCTTGGTTAAAGAAGACTTGCGTAATACAGAGATAAGAGTTCTTGATAATGTTTTTTATTGCTCACAGGGTGCACTTGTTGCAAATTATCCATGGGATGGCACTCAGGATAAAAGGTGATTACTCTTCAATTCATAATCAATATTTAGCTTGTAACTACCTACCTTAGTTTCTTTGGTTTTCGGTCCCCACCATCCAGGTCTTTGTTACTCTTTTGTCTGTTATAGAAACTCATGAGTTTGTTTATTATGGTAGGTTGGATTTCCATTGCTTAGCCCTTTCATAGTCGAACTCATTCAATTATTTCCAATTAACTAATTTAATGTTCAGTATTTGGTTTTTCAACTTCATGTTCTGATTTGTCTTTCATGTTTACATTAGCTTAGTTGTTATGTCTCCATGTTGTGTTCCAGTTATTCATTTATACATTTTTAATTCTTCTATACATGTGTTCTGTAGTTTCTATAGTAACTTAGCTTTTGCCCCACTATATAACTTTCTATTAGATCCTTGGGGATTTCATTGTTAATACTTCTAAAATGCCAAGGGGTTTTGGTACCCTGGATGCTCTTTCCATTGTCAAACAATTCTAGTTCTCAATTTTCAGAGTTTGGATATAGTTAAATTTCTCTTTGCTTTGTGTACAATATATATAATTCTTCAGATGAATAAACTATTTCATTAATTAACTAAGAAGTCATTCTGTTTGTGCAATTTTCTGAAGATTGTTTAACTTTTTTCTCTCTCTCAAGTTTTGTTGTTTAACGTGGACTGATTTCAGGAGAAATTACTACGGATGTCCTGACGATGAAACATTCAAGTTCCTGGCAAGCTTATACAGTCATTCTCATTATAACATGTCTTTGAGCAAGGAATTTCTAGGAGGAATTATAAATGGAGCCTTTTGGTATGATAGTGGAAAGTTACTTGCTACTTAGATTATATTATAAAAACAGGTCAATGTGAAATTTGTTAAAGCTTGCTACATAATTCTTTCAGTTATTTCAACTACCAACTTTTGACAAACCCTATTTCTCTTTTGTTTATTTTTTAAAATTCCTTTAATTTAAAGCCTAGCAATTGATATAATCATAACCTGGGGCAGGTATCCTATATATGGTGGCATGCAAGATTGGAATTATATACATGGTGGTTGTTTTGAATTGACTTTGGAGATTAGTGACAACAAATGGCCTAAAGCTGATGAGGTTAGATCTCTGTTTTAACCATCTTTTCCCAAGTATTGGTAAATTTTTCTTGTATTAATTATTGCCGTGTAGAAGAATTGGTTCTTTGTAATTTCGAATAAACCATGCTCTTTTTGTAATTCGCGGAAAGAGTTATAGTGGATGATGAACAAACTGTAACTTTTTTGTGTCATTTGTGCATGGTAAGATTACTATTTAGAATTGGAAAAATAAAAAAAAAAAGAAAGAGAATCTTTATTTTTCTATGGGTATAGGCCCTTTTGATTACTTTAATTTTATTTCTTATATAGGAATTTGAATAACACCATGTTAGTGCCTTACATCCTTGTCCTAAATGGTGTTCTTTGATATATAAAGCTTTAGGAGGTACACACCTCTTTTGCATCTATGTTTTTCTTATAAATGTACAAGGATCATTTAAAAGAGCGCAAGTAGGGAGGAGGCTGTGATTTTGTGAGTTCTCCTTGTCAGCATGTTAGGTATATTTGCTAAAAGTAATAGTGTTGGAGAGGGGAAAAAATCCCTTTCTTATGGGGCCTTTTTCTTATTGTTGAGTTCCTTTCATTGAAGGGAAGGGAAAAAGATCAAAATGCAAAATTCTCCTTGTGGGATAATTAAACATCAAGTAACAGAAGACTATTCCTCAATTAAGGAAATCTCTTCCTAAGGCAAGGGACTCCTTGTCAGCAAGTGATACCAATTATGGTGGATAACCTGAAATCTAACCTTTGTCTCTCTTTCTGGTGGTTAGCTTTTGGCCTCAACTTTTTGTGAGCAGCAGTAGAAGCTACACTACACACTCAGTTGGAATACTGAAGCTCAGGATGGATCCTAGCAAGCGTTTGACCTAGGATCAGGCTTATTCAGATCTATGTAGATGATATTAGAAAGAATATTAGGTCCTTTTACTTGATGAATTGTTATGTTGGCATGAGCAACTTCCTTCTTATTCTGTTTTCGTTCATGTAGTAATTTATTCATTTAACCGATTTTCTTCTTTTTGTGCAGCTTCCAACAATTTGGGAATACAACAAAATGAGCATGCTTAATCTTGTTTCAAGCGCTGTGAAGGTAGGCTTTGGTTTAGCTATAATCTTTTTTTTTTTTTTTTTTTTTTTTTTTTTTTTTANAATATTTTTTTTTTTTTTTTTTTTTTTTTTTTTTTTTTTCCGTGTAGTTCTATAATAAGGCTCAATGCAGCACTTCGCTTTGGGTGTCAGTTTCAAATGAATTAGAGGATTTTCCATTCTTACTGTAAAGCAAGATTGGGGAGCTGTCCTAAATGATCTTTTCCTCTCAGTCTTTTGATTTTTGTTTTTTAGTGAACTGTTCATCTGCTTGCTTTTAGCTTTTTACTTGGTTGATAAAATTTCTTGTTTCTTGTTAAAAGAAATGATATTTAGGATGCCTCTCATTCTTTCATTCTTGAAATTATATTTGTGGTGAAGACTGTTTTGAGCTCGAATTTATATTGGTTGATTCTTGATTCATGTGTTTCCTTAGAGAAAGACTTTGGCTATTTGAGGGAGGAAAGAAGGCAAAGTTCTTGTAGAATTGTTCCTTTATGACTGTTATATTGTTTGGTTGGAAAGGAATAAAAGAAATTTTATGATGCTAGAGAGGACACTGCTGATTTTTATGGAATAGGGTTTATTTCCTTCTCTTTGAGCTTTAGGTTTTAATGCATTCAAGAATATTCCTTTTTATTTATTTATTTATTTTTTATTTGGAAAAATTGGGAAGCTCTTGTTAGATGATTTTGTTTCTCATTTCCTTTTTGTGATTGCGATGAGTCTCTTCTAGTCAACTGCTGATCCATTTTGTTATAATTTATTTTATTAATGAAATTTCTTTTAAAATATTTGTATATGTACATGCTTGTAACTCTAATACTTTGCTTATAAGTACATACTACTTATTTTTTGTTTTAAATTATTGTTCTGTTATTTATTTTATGAAATACATGAAAAAAAAAAACTATAATTTCTAACAAAATGCTGCATCAACCTCTTGACATTAAAGAATGTGAATTCATTTATCTATATGTCTAATACATTTTTAGACTGGAGTTCACGGAAGAATCTTCTCATCAGACAGTGGAAGGCCATTGCCTGGTTCAATCACGATCAAAGGAATAAATTACACGGTACATTCATAACCATATTTATTGATCCATATCTGGGCTTGTCTCTCTAATTTTAACTTTATTGATTCTGAGATTATATTGCGATTCTATTTTCCCAATGTGTGTGATTTTTGGGTGTGTGGAAATTTGTCTTTATGTTTATATCATGTTTGTGGGGTATTGGTAATTTTATGAATTCATTTCAGTCTTTATAGTATATAAGCAATGAGCCATGAGAAACAACTATTTCTTTGTTATGGAACTTCTCATAAATTATATGATAAGAATGTCAGGTCAATTTCTTTTCGACTATTGTTGATCTATTGCAGCCTCTGCACGTGATAATTTTCGTCCATGCTTTTTGTTGCTTGGTTGTTTTAAGTTGTATGTATGTTAACGCAAAAAATTGGTCAACTAATAAGTCAATGTTACAGAGGGATATTTTCTTCTTATCATGTTAAGTTGTTAAGTCCATTTTCAACTTAAATAACTTTAAAGATTTTTGATTAACTATGAATGTACAATCTGGCAACACCTGTTGTTTAGAACTAGATCTCCATCTCTTCCACTTTATCTTGGATTGGACTAAGTAGATGATCTTCGATATATTTATTGTGTGAATACATGTGTATATATAATACTAGGATGGTGAAATTTTTTTTAAGATTGTTTCCTCTCTGGTTTTTGTTCTATCTTTTTGGAAGTTGAATTAATTAGGACATTTAAAGTCTATATTTTCACTGAAGCTGTTTATGTCATAATATGGAGGATGGTGAAAATTTTGTTACTATTTTTTCCTTTCTGCTTTATGTTTTTGTTTTTGGAATTTGAATTTGTAAAAGAAATTTAATGTCTGGATTTCTGCTGAGGCTGTTCGCTGTTTTTCTTTTCTCTTTCTTCATTCTTTTGGGTGGGTCAGGTATGGGGTATGATATCATCCTATGAAACTGTCGTTTGACTCTGTTAATTTTTCTTGCACTGGACCCCCTTTCACCATAATATGTGCGCTGATACTTTGCGAATCATGTTCAACAGATCAGTGCTGATAAAGCATTTGCTGATTACCATCGCTTGCTTGCACCTGGTGAAAGATATGAAGGTATGGATATTATTGGTTACTGCATTGTTTAATGGAACTTCTGAGGTATTGAATCTGTAAAAGATATTAAGATATGTCAATACGAAATTGATGATTTTATTCACTCAACATATACTCAACTTGATTTCATGACAAATGGAATAATATATTTTTATGGATTTCGTGGCTTCGAGCAGTGTCTCTCATTTAGCATTCCTAATTCTAAAATTTTCATACATTAATTGTGTTAACAATTTGTAATGCGGGTAATGTTGCTTCTCTCTTTAAATAATTTTTTAAGGGTTGTCAGTGGTTGGGAGTCCTAATCAAGATGGAGTTTCCCATTTTGATTTCTAGTGATCGTTGTGATCGAAGTATCTTGGAACCTCTTTACCGTTTTTGGAAGTTCCAGAATTTTATATTAGTTGTCTATTTATTTATTTTTGGTTGGCGCCCAGTGAGGATGGGTTGGAATCTCCCTAAGGGAAAAATTAAGGTCCCAAAAACAGTCGACCTTTTACGAGCCTTTCGGTCACCTAAGAGGAATAAAATATCTACCTGAACTTGTTTTTTTTGTTATGAGCTTGCAACTCTTCTGCTGTCTGTTAAAAATGGCTATCTGGTTACAAACTGGGATTCTGATATGAACTTAACAATGTGCTGCAGTTACGGC
Source organism: Bursera palmeri (assembly GCA_026225775.1). Taxonomy (NCBI): domain Eukaryota; kingdom Viridiplantae; phylum Streptophyta; class Magnoliopsida; order Sapindales; family Burseraceae; genus Bursera; species Bursera palmeri. Next base: position 9,987 of record JANKKB010028560.1, on the reverse strand, counting down.
CACTATGCCTGGGTACAAATCGAAGTCAACAACTATCTGGTTAGAGGACAAAGCCATGACATTAGACTTTATTCTTGATCCAGATGTCACACTCGAGGGGACTATACTACAAAGCATTTGCAATTGCAGCGGCAGTAGCAAGACCAAGCTGTTGCTGGAGTTTCTTTGGGGATTTCACATGGAAGTATGTTTTGTTTTGATTGTAATATTAGCATTCCTTTTCTTTGTATTAAAGAGGAGAACCAAATTCCCTCTTGGGAAGCACAGACAGTCACAAAAAAGATCCGGTACAGTATGAAGGTCTCGGACACAGCTTTTCTGAAACCTACTTGTACATTGTGTACCATTGAAGAAAAGAAATAGAAAAAGAACAAAAACAAAACCAAATTTGTTCTTCATTTGTGCTCCTTTCCCGCCATTTGGTGTGCTAATTTCTTCCCGAATCCACAATGGATTCTTTACTGAACCAGCAAGATATCTGACCCTAATAATGGGAAAAACTATAGTATCGGAGTTGCAGAGACAGCTCCAGCTTTTGTAGATGTTTATTTTTAAATTTTTGAGCACTTGGAACTGCTTGGTCCTTGGTCTGTAAACGATATCGTCCTGGCAATCTAGTACTCTCTAATAATAGTGGTTAATGAGGTCTTCTAATTTCAAGGTCTCCCCACATTGTCTTAATGGTAGGAAAGCGTACACAATTTCTAAAAAGTAAACCCATAACTCATTCGAGTCCCAGCTGCAGAGAAAGTCAGTTGAAAACCGGTAAACAATTGAAACTTGAAAATTTTATGGAAAATAATCAAAATTAAAAGTTAAAAAATAATTTCGCTCAAAAAATTTTGGTTACTCTAAAGACTGATTGCTTAGGAGTATTTTTAAACGTTAAATATTAATTTTTTTTTTTGAAAAAAGTCCTGGAGAAAATTAAAAAATATAAAATTGTGATTATTATAAACATCATTTTTATTATCAATCTTTAAGGGAGAAGAAGAGTATTTATATAACTTTAGTCAAAAGGGTCATGGAATTTAAATTTTAAAAAATTAGATCAAATTTATGTGAAAAATTAATTTTCAATTAAAATTTAAAAAAATATAAATTTTTTTAAAAAGGTTATAGGAGAAGAGGAAGAAAAAGATACTAGATTTCTTGTAATTATTTTGTTAGTTTTTAATAATATGATTTAAATCAAGTTAGTGATAATAATAATTGAACTTCTCTTAATAATATGGTATTCCTAGTGCATATAATCTAGTACCTGCTAGACCACCGCATGGCATATAGTCTCCACAGTTCACACAGCACGATCTCTCTCTCTCTCTCTGTTTCTCCCAAAACCATCTTTCCTATCTCTCTTCTCTGAAGCTTTTTAGGGTTTTTCAAGGCTTGTGGCTCCCGGGTTTATTTAGGTTCTCTTTAATCTCTGTAAGTCCAGGAGAACTCTCTCTTTCTCTTGTTTTAATTATTCATTGCTGCCTTTCTTTTTCATTTTACTTTGAGGTTTATCATATTCTCTATCTCTCTTGCGCTTTCCTTGAGTTTTTTTGCTACAAGGTTACTGAATCTGGTTTCCCATTACTCTGTAGTCGCCCTGGATTCACTTTACTTCTTGTTTTCCAATGCTAGAGACATGGCGGATTGGTGTTTATGAGTTAGTTGATTAACAGAGCAATTAGGAGTTTACATATTTTTACAAGTATTTTTCAAAGAATTGGATTGAAACTTCTTCTAATTTTTCTGGGGATTTGCTATGTTACTGGTAGTAACATTACCGACACTATTTTGTTGTAACATGTAACGATGTTTCATTAAACCTTAAACACTTTGATAACTACTTGATAGCTTATTGAATGTTTATTTATAGCATGCTACCAAAAAATCGTTACATATTACTAGAATCTTGTAGCTGGTATCGTTACTGTTGCCTTAGTGTGACCCATATGTGAGATTTAGTTGGTATATATGTAAGTTCTTAATGTGTGTATCATACTTCACTTTATAGCTTCTCTATGGATATCCTTAACAATGAAAATTATAGTTAGTATATGTGTAAGTTCTTAATGTGTTTCTGACTCGTCTGTGTAACCTCTGATTGCAATATGATTACTTCTTATTTTATTTGAAGTGTCAATGTTCTGGCTGTAGTTCTGCAACTTCTATGGATTGTTGAGTCTTTTAAACTAATGAATGTTTGTGTTTTTGATATTTTTAGTTGTTAAGTTTCAATTTTTTTTTTAATTTTTTTATTTTGCAATTTTCATATATTTTCTTGTTGTATGAAAAAAAGTATGGGTTTGTTTGCTAAGTAGACTGATATGGTATTATAGATGAGGATAATATATTTATTTATGTGAAACTTTGATGCTTTTGAATTGATTTTTAGAACTTCAGCTCCTGATATTTTGTTCTTGGCTCAAAAAAGGACTTCTGCTAAGCAATTTTCTGACTGATTTTAGAAGGCGTGTGGAAGAAATTATAATTCATTGGGTTTGAAAGAGCTGAAGATTTTTGTCTCAAGGCCCTTTTTCTGTGAAAGGTTTTTCAAAGCTTTGGTTTCTTTACTTCTCCAAGAATTTTTTAGCAACCAGACAGAGTTTTTAAGGACTGCTGCTATTGGTTTTATGTTATCACTTTTGTTATCCATAATTTTGCATATTCAATATAATCTATTTGTTCCTGGTTTGATTTTTCATAATTGTTTTTGGATTTTATATATTCAGCTGCCTTCACTAGCTACTTCATTGTCTGTCCAAACACTCTGTGGAGATTGTTGGTTGGTTTTTATTCAGCAAGTTGGTGCGCTGTTGCTAATTGAACCAAATGATTTGTTGAGAATTTTTCTTCTGCCATATTATGAACAGAATTCTTGTATCTGTTGTTTTACAAATATTAGTATTTTAGAGAATTAGAGGCCATCTTTTTCCTATATAAGACTTACTCTCTGAGATGTATTATTGTTGCTTGCCTTTGTTTGAGGAAAAACCAGAGGGAGAATAACTTATCTGGGTTGCTTTTTACTGGACTTCTTGTTGGTATAAGCTAGGGTGTTCCTTGGTCAACTCACTGAGTTTTTTTTTTTTTTAATTTTTTCAAGGGTGAGCTGAGCTTTCTTTTCTTCTTTGCTGTATTACGTTCTGTCAATTTGTTATTTTTGATCAGAAATGTGTATTTGGCTGAGATTTTGCCTTTGGGAAAATAACTTATTTGATAATCAGATTTCTCCATTTGGTGTTGATTTCTTTGTTGATGATTGTATCTGTTGAATAGTATCTAACTTTATTGAAGTGAGGCAGGATTGAACTGAAGAAATTCTAAGATCATGCCACGAAGATCTTTATGGAAGGGCAGTTTTGTTGATGCCTTCCTGGCGGGATTGAAGAATCGGAAAGATCTTCTCTCAAACAAGAAAATTTGGTCACGAAGATCTTCCATTTTGCCAGAATTCCTTAACACCACTGTACGGATTTACAATGGAAGAAATTTTGTTCGTTGCAAGATCACTGAAGAAAAGGTTGGTCACAAATTTGGAGAGTTTGCTCTTACACGGAAGCGCCGCCCATTTGCTGCACCTAAAGGCGCTCCTAAAGGCAAGAAGTGAGTGATTATGCTCTAGAGAATACGATCAAAGATTGCAATACTCTGGGTTTAGCCATCAAAGCTTGAAAGCAATTTTATGAATAATATTGCGCTTGGTTCATACTTACGATTTTGAAAAAGCTGTACCAGTTTTCAACTTAGTTTTGAGTTAATTTAATATCTTTGGTATGCTAGACTACTAGGCGTCAAACCAATTTATATGTGATGATTAGCTTTTAAACTTTTGAGTAGTGTCTTTTGCATCTGGTGTAAAACTTAGGCAATTACTTTTTTCAGTTTTTTGATCAATACAATTACGATTATAATAAAGAAGAGAGATCAGTTCTCTAGTAAATGATTGAAGATTGCTGTTCTTACTTCGCATATATGAATAATATCTGATTATGAAGTCTCTGTATGCTGTAACAATACTCATGTTACTTAGCATTGCGGAGGATAAAACATTTGCTTTCCTGAACTACAGTATCAAACACAAATTATAAACAAATTCTGAAGCATTTGAAGTGAATTTTTTCTTTGAAATTTCAGAAATTCCGGCCTTGTATATAAACAATATGCTATTTACCCGAGTATTGGACCAGACTTCAGCTCCCGTTCTTAGGTTCAGGGCTCGATAAGGAGCTCTTATGGTGTGATGTAATCTTACGTCTGAAATGAGACATGTCTAACTTTGAGCTCGTCAATCTTCATACTTAGTTCATTGTGTCATATAAATTCGATAAAAGCATGCACAGGCCTCAGCCTCCCTTCTGATTTGTGAAGCCCCTAAAATTAACGCACAAACAGAAGTTGGTGTTGGGCAAAACATGAAGAAGTCACATCTGGTAAGACCAGAAAAGGTTTATATTCAACAAAGAGAAACAAGTAACAACGGCAAAGGCACTTCCAAAGAAGGGAAATTAAATAGATTTAATACTGAACTTGTCCCATATCTTATTCGTAGACTAAACTGGAATCACCATCCCCCAATTACACAAACATTTGAGAGAATCACCATCCCCCAATTACACAAACATTTGAGACCCATCAGATTTAACGAGTGGGTTTCTTCTTTCCTGGAATTGCAACCCTCTTACCCTTCCGGGTCCTGGCATTAGTGCTGGTTCGCTGTCCTCTGCATGGCAATCCTTGATAATGCCTAATCCCTCTGTAGCATTGTATGTCAACCAATCTCCCAATGTCGTTTTTAATGCATCGCCTCTGGAAACACCCAAAAGCAAATCGGTTATTAGAAGGAAGACCTGATTTAAAGAAGATAAGAAAGAGAAAACTAACCAGATCTTCTCCAGTCAAGTATCTTGAAACTTCCTCACGAAGAGAGTTGAGTTCCACTCCGGTTAAGTCTTTGGTGAGTTTGTTCCCTATGTTGAGGTCACAGAGGATTTGGTGAGCTCTAGAGCGACCAACTCCATAAATGTGCTGAAGAGAGGTTTCAAGTCTCTTGTCATTTGGGATCTCTGTATTTCCCACACGAAGGCATTGAACACGTAGACCACGAAACTGCAGAAAACAATATGACATCAACTGGTTAAACCATAATACTCAACCTTTTATAGAGCTGATCCATGTACAGCTAATGCCTTGTATTTAGAGTACATATCATTTGAAACCCAAAACACTAACCAAAGAACTCAACTCAATTAAGCATACACGAACAGTTTTGCTTGGACCAGAGAATTCAGGTAACTAATTGGGCAATGGTGGCAGGAAAAAGCCAACAGTAATAGACTGACTCTATTCCACTGCTGCAGATGTAAATGAAATGAAATGAAAATCTATTATAAACACTATATTAACAAGTATTTATAACCTTAACATAATTAAATCTCTAATCAATTATTTGTTTGCACCTGATAAATCTGTTAAGATATTGTTTGATTAATGATTTATAAGCACTTTTCATGCCTTTCTAAGTAAAAACATATGCAAATTTTCATTTTGGAAGTAATGAAAACGAAACAACATACACTTAAAGCAACTAAAAAGCAAAACAGATTTGTATGTGTTTCCACCTTATGACCCAGTTTCTGGTTGAGATAATTATGAGAAAAGAAATCAAAATCCAGGTACTATTTTAGAGATGAAGAAGCAACACTGAGAATCCAAACACTCTGATATTTGTTCTAAAATTCTAAGTAAGCAAACGGTATCTACAACAATGAATACTAAAAACTATAAAAGCCTAAAACACCATTTTTAGCTTCCAAAAAAGCCCACAATTCAAAGCTTTAGAATCCAATAGCTGCTAACTGTCAGAATGATTAAATTTTCTGTTATAACACATCAGTATCATTTCAAATATTTCACTTTCTGGGGAAACATAAAAACTTGGAAGTGCAAGAAAGAATTGTTAAGCAGATGAACTCACGGAAACAGTCTGAAGGAGTCGCTGACTGATATTAGAAAGTAGCCCAACTGAATGGGGTAAACCAATCATCTCTAAATTCCAGCAATATCAAAAGAAACTAAAATTTAGAAAATGACTCAAGAGAGATTTGACTGTCTGGTGCAATAATGATCAGGAAGACTGGGGTATGGACTGTATTTTCTCTTCCTTAGAGAGAGATCTCCTCCTGTGTTGGCCCTGCAAAATTAAAATTGTCATTTTTGTGAGAACCTATCAACCTGCTGTGGAGAAACAAAACTGACAAAATCTTAACATGGTATTTGGACAAAAACTGACATGACTCATTAAGGCAGTCGAAAAAGACTCCCAAACAATCAAATCCAACAACGAATTCGCAACAACAGCATAAAACCCTATTCGTTGTTAATAAAGATATCAGAAAATTAAAAGAAAATAAAACTTTAATAAAATATTTGAGAAAAAAAATTATAAAGGAACATTAACAACATAATCCTCAACAACTTCGAACTTAACTCAAGCAAAGGGAATCAAAGAACCCCAAGCATTGATTTCCTTACTAAAAAAACATATTATCTAAAAATCAGCTGCCCGTTCCAAAAGGAAAACAATTTTCAAACAGCTCTGAACAAACCACCAAGATCTGAAGTTCAAAAATTTTATTTGATGCTAACACAAACAGTAAACAAAACCAGAAACTTCAAAAGAACTAAAAACAATTGTAACAATGTAAATCTATGAACTTTTCCAGTATTGTGTGGTTGCAGTCCCAGCAACCGTAGAAATTGGAACAAGATTTCTATTACGGTTTGCTATTGCTTACGGAGATCAGAAGGAAAAATTACCGGTGGCCCTCGCGGAAGCAGTAGGCAGAGAAGGCTGATAAGAGTTGCCGCACCGAACAGTACTTGGGTTTTTGTTCAATGGGAGGTTTTATAATACGATGTAGTTTCTGACCCTTATATTTTGTTTTATAAATATAATAATTAAATTAGATTATAATATAATATTAATAGACTACGATAATATTTTGATAATTAAGCGTTTTGATGATGATGATAATAATAATAAAAATAAATTTTCTACAATTTTAATTAACTTTTTCTTAGAAGTTTATGATTTTATTTTTAAAAAATATGTACACAAGTCTTATATTGAATGACATTTTAGGTCCAATCACTTTCAGCTAAAGGTAATAAATTGTTTTGAAGAAATTACACGAAATAAGTGAAATTGAGGATTATTAAATTTTATTTTATTTTTTTATTACCTAATTAAGTTGAATATTAAATCCGAAATTATAATCAATTTCTCTAAAAAAACATGTTTAAAATAAAACACGACCGTTCAAGATATCATTCAATAAGTGTCAATAATTATTCGATGAGTGCCAAACATTATTAACTATCGCACATATATTACTATCTCCAGACGATTTGTACTCCAGACATGTGGATCCATATGGGAAGCAAGTTAGATGTAGTTGACAATTATACAAGTATCGATCATTCAGGGGATCACCTTACAAAACCTTGAATATATAAACCATTTTTCTGGTAAAAATGGTCGTTAAGTTTTGTTGCATAAAACCCCTAGGGAACCCACTCTCTATCTTATCATCTTCTTTCTCACAAACTCAACTCATTTTTCCACCATTGTTGCACACTTTTAAGCTCTTATTACACATGAAATGAATCTTAAACTTGTTTTTGAATGTTGTGTATCCTAGGATCACGTCATCTAGGCCTTTGACTTTAAGCATCAGAGAGGAAATATCGATTATCAACTAGCTTTGCTTGTTGACTGTTATTATTTGTGTCGTAGAGTTGTTCTCGAGGAGTCGTTAAGGAGCTGCAAGAGGCTGCTAAGGAGCTGGAATTTGTGGGAACTTGCCGAATAAATTCAAGAAAAAGTTGGTTGGAGAGAAAGCCCTTTGACTACATAGAAGGATTTTTAAGATTTACTATTTTTTAAAAACCTTCCCAAACTTCGGTAATTTTAACTTCTATCCCTATTTTGATTACATAGAATAACTTTAAAGATTTCCATTTTTACTAAGTTTATATCATATCTAGTCCATAAGAAAAGGGGTATCAAATGTTCCTTTTCCTACTGCAACCTTGCAAATACTTGCAAGCATCATTTTTGCTTGTGCAGAAACATTTACAGATATGATGACAATACTAACCAATGGAAACAAGTGTCTCTATGACCACATAAACCAGGTCAATAGACATGACCATCAAAGATGTTTATATATATATATATATATGTTGTTGGAAGCTTGTAATCAACTTGTAGTTGATCATATCCTGCGCATTGTTTTGGCACCAATGACTTCTTCTGATGGTGATGAGACTAATTCATTCAGTCTCTGCAGCAACAAATCAAAATCATCTTGGCTTCTGATGAGGCTGAGACGAACAAAGCGAGCGTCAGCACTGAACGCTTCACCTTTACGCCCAATAATTTTAGCAGCTTTGAGCACTGAATAGCAATCTTTTTCTTCTTCCATCTCACATTTCAACCACGCATAAGCTGCCATATGTAATTGCATAGAGAAGCTGTTAAAATGAAAACTTTGGCTTTGAAATCAAGTACTTGGAACAAGTTTAATGTTGCTTTATATTCAGTGTTACAAACGTTGTGTTTAATTAAGAGAATCAGTTAATTAGAATTACCTGGTGAAGCTGCCCTGACGCTCTGGAAGAAGGTGCAGTACTCGGGTGCAATTTCCTGGAGGGAAAATCTCTTTGACAATGATATGATTTTGCTCAACTTTTCCCAGCGCTTCTTCATAGTCTTGTATCCGAACTCAAATATCTCCCTTCCTCTGCCATCTACCACTACTTTTAGAAGCTTCAGAGCTCTTAGTTGAGTGTCTCGAGAAACTCCAATGGTATTCACAGTCATATGATTCGTCATTCTTTCATAAACAGCTTCATCTTTTACCACTGCCCACCTGCAACAAAAGCATTGTTGAGCTCTTAATGAGCAACAGTACTAGTATTGTTGATAAGCACTTCTCAATTAAGAAAGTGATGGGGGGGTTTGAAAATTACCCGAACCTAGAGCCAGCATGACCAGTTAGCTTAGAGATTGTAAAAAGCATGAGATCTTCATCTGCAGGAGTTGGAATTGGAGCAAAATGAGGCCAATAATATGCATGATCATAGATTGCTTTGGCATATGGGCCATGAAGAACTGCCTTATTCATCTGTCCATCAGGATTGTTTGGTGCAGCCACAAACTCAACCATGTTCGTCCCAAAATCTGAGCTATTCCTCCATAAAGATGCATCTCCATAAAACTCATAATCTACTGACCGGAAATAGTCTGTTTGTCTTTGATAAAGCTGGAAAAGTATTAATTTCAGAATTAATATTCATAGACATCGCAGTAAAATTTATGATAAATATTGATAGCAGGCTCAGTTGTTCAGTCACTCTTGGCAACACTTGATAACTTGTTTTCACAACACATGTTAAACATTTTACATAGATATTCAAAATAATACAAAATAGTAATGTACATATGATGTCAATCAACCAAAAATTCAGACTTGACAAGAAAATAAGTAATTATAACATTTGTTTTAGAGAGTGGATAAGCTCTATATGTAGTTAAATTTCTCAAGAAAATCAAAATAAAGCAAACGAGACGTAAGTACAGGTTATGGTTGAAACCTGGTAATAAGGGATTGCAGCTACAACTCTGGCAGGTAAGGAAGAGTTGTCAGGGGAAAGGGCATGAACTGCGGCATTGAGGAGTTGGGTTGATCCAGCGCCGAAAATAATGAATCTTTTCTCCGTTACTGCGTTTCCAACAGTGGCATGGAGCTTTCGGATAAGCCTCTCTAGATTTTGAGAAATGTAAGAGCGATCAGAGTATGCATAGCCCATTCTGTGCCACCCTGCTACTACAATTGCGCTACTAGCTGCATGTTGCATCCAAAATGGCTCCAAGAACAATGGATCACCACTGCAAATAAACAAGAAGATGGTAGTCACAAAATCGTATGA
>JANKKB010028559.1:0-15377 GCA_026225775.1 Bursera palmeri | reverse complement strand
GAGATCATTAATGGCTCAAGCTTTGGCATAGATTGTAAAGGAGCCCTGGTTCAGATCGTGTTTCTCCCACAGATATAAAGTTCTCATCTTTTTTATACATTTTCTTATTTTCTTTTTGTTTTTCTTTTTGACCCAAAACTGACCTTAATCTCAAAGGATTGGACTGCTGCCTAAAATCAGTCTTGAAAGATTTTTTTGTGACTTTTGTAAAGATTACAAGACTCTGGAAGAGACCAAATGGTTGAATGCAATACAAAAGCTTTACTTTGTTTAGAACGTCTGTATTGTTATATAACTTCATCTCAACCTTGTAACCAAGTCAATAACATTTTCTTGTGACTTCATAGCAAAATGCCAACCTTGTGTATCTAGATCTCCAATTTCTCCAAAATTTTTATGGATTATTCCAGGATAATCTTTTACTGTTACTGTAAATGTAACAGCTCGTCTAACGGCTGGCTTAGAGGTAATAATAAAGTTTCTGATGATATGAAAAGTGTCCACCTTCAGAGAATCAACTGGACAAATATGGTTGGATTACAGTGATTTATACCTTTATTTCAATCTTTTTCATCATGTTTAATTGTAAGCAATAAAGTCAAAAAAAAAAAAAGTACAATAAAGACGGCACAAATTAATTTGATAAAAAGTAATAATATATGACATATCTATCGTCTAATAGGAGTAGAATTTATTTGTTTTGAGTTTATTTAAATGGAGTTTATAGAATTAGATTTTATTAAAGTATAGCTTGTAAAAATATACTTTAAAAAAAATTATTGATTGTCGGGTTAGGTAAATATTCAAATATTTTTTAGGATTAAATTAACAACCAGAGATTTATTAGGGATATAGAATAAAGTAAAGTTTAAAAGAAAATAAGGATATTTTTTATATTTAAAAAAAAAATTCAAAAGAACTCAGTGGAAAATTTTAATTTTGAGCTTCTTAATGTAAATATAAACGAGCTTATTTAATCACTCTAAACTCTTCTCTAATGACAACCAAATATCAAAATGATAGTAATAATAATAAAAAAGAGTCTTAACCTAAAAAAAAAAAATATTCTTTTGATGCATAGATAAACTTAAACAAATTGCTTTTAGAATATTTGTACTAATTATAATAAGGGATTGCAAAATCAACCACAATTATAGAGAAAAAACTATTTGTCGAACTTTGGCGACCTGAGAAAAAAAATGTTGAACTATCCAATTATAGTTATATTATTTAATTTTTTTTTAAAACATTTCTTTAATTTTGATTTTATAATAATTATATATGTAAGAGTAGCCTTAACCTATATCATAAGAGTAAATATTAAGGTCTAAAAATATGTCTATTTTCATTATTATAATCATTAAGCTATCTTAAAAACTATCTTGAATAAATTATTGTAATAAGAAATATACATTTTAAAGTAAAATAATAATTATAATAATAAAAAAATATTTTTTTCAACGTTTTAACATGTAGTCAAGGGAACATGTTAAGATTACCCATATATAAATAGGGAATCCTAATTTCATTATGGATTTAAACCGAAAAAGGAGAGGAAAAGTGATGGTTTTACAAGTCAGGCAAAGACTTTTGTGTTCATCTAGAGCTGGCTTATCGCCATATTCATTACTTGATCAAAACTTAGTCTGCATTGTGGGCAGGGCTTATTCAATGCAAATTGGGTCTGCAAGTCTCCATAGCAGGTGCCACCATTTATCAGTTTATTGACAACAGTACAACTCTTAGGTCTTGTCGTTGACAAATTTCACAAGTACAAGTCCCACGCAAGACTTTTATCTCCATATTCACATCACCTGATCAAAACTAATACACTGAATGTGCATTGTGCGTAGGGCTTATTCAATGCAAATTGCGTCTACAAGTCTCCATAGCAGATGGCTCCATTTATCAGTTTATTGACAACCAGACAACTCTTGGGTCGTGCTTAATTAAAGCTCATCATTGACAAATTCACAAATGCCCACTTTAGTTTAATTTCTGCACATCACGACCTCATACGCGCTTTAGATGGGCATGCTACACCTGTTTCTTGACATACTACAAATATGAGTTGTGGGTTCACGCAAGATTCTATCAGCTTGTGTTGTCATGTTGAATATCACAGAAAGGTTTTACATTCTCTTTCTCTTTGGAGTAATGTTAGTGCAACCATGCAAGCTTATTCAGCTAGCATCATCTTCCACCAACTCCACCGATCAATCCTCTTTGCTTTCGTTTCAATCCACAGTTAGTGTCTTGCGTGGTAACTGGACCGAACAAACACACTTCTGTAACTGGATTGGTGTAACCTGTGGCAGGCGACACAGGGAAAGAGTCACCAGCTTGAACCTCTCTTACATGGCTCTCCAAGGCACCATTTCACCTTCTGTTGGAAATCTCTCCTTTTTGATCTCACTTGATCTTCGTAACAACAGCTTCAAGGGTACTCTCCCACATGAAATCAGTAGGTTACATCGCTTGAGAGTTCTCATGTTGCAGTTCAATCATTTGGAAGGAAACATCCCGCCAACTCTACATCACTGCAGGGAGCTTCAACTACTATCCCTGGCAGGAAATCAGTTAACTGGTGCAATTCCAGAGCAGCTGGGATTCTTACCTAGTCTTCGTGAGCTTGATCTTCGTCTAAACAATCTTAAGGGTGCAATTCCATCGTCTCTAGGCAACATATCAACACTACAGATGTTGAAATTGAGTGAGTGTCGCCTCACAGGTTCACTTCCTTCCTCCCTGTTTAACTTATCTTCTCTTACCGGTTTTGTCATAAAAAACAACAACATCTCGGGCACTCTTCCAATGGATATTTGCCAGTATTGGCCACGTATTCAGATGCTTCATGTTGCTTTCAACAAGTTTGGTGGCCTCATTCCTTCAAGAATTCACAACTGCCAAGAGCTTGTCTCGTTACGCCTGGGATACAATATGTTTGAAAGGACTATACCTCCAGAAATTGGTAGTTTGACAAAGCTTCAACTACTGGATCTTGGTGGCAACAACTTGATTGGTACTATTCCTCCCACTGTAGGTAACATGTCAAGGTTGCGAAAGTTTTACATTGAGGAAAACAACATACAAGGCAATATCCCAAAAGAGATAGGGCATCTCTCTAATCTGAATGAATTGAACTTTGAGATGAATAACCTCTCAGGAGAAGTTCCTCATCAACTTTTCAATATGTCCTCTCTGCAAGTGATCTCCTTAGGCCAAAACACTCTTTCCGGAAGTCTACCATCAGGCGGTACATACTGGCTTCCTAATCTTGAAATATTGTATCTCAACAGTAATCAACTTAGTGGAAACATACCATCATACTTTTCCAATTTCTCTGAGCTGATTAGACTTGATGTTTGCAGAAACTTACTCACTGGACCAGTTCCCACAAGTCTTTCCCACCTTAAGCGTCTGAAATACCTTGCTCTACATGTAAATCAGCTGACAGGAGAGCCTGGAAATCCTGAGCTTAGTTTCGTAACTGCTCTATCTAGATGCAGCTCTCTGGAAACTTTGATTTTGCACAGCAATCCACTAAACGGCCACATTCCTGATTCCATTGGAAACTTTTCAACTTCTTTTCAAACATTTTATGCGCCTGATTGCCAGTTAAAAGGCCATATACCTAATGCAATCGGTTCCTTAAAAAGCTTGGCTCTGCTTGCGCTGAGTAGCAACAATCTCACTGGAGTGGTACCACCAACAATTGGAGGTTTAGAGAGGCTTCAGAGATTTTTTGTTGATGATAACGAGATTGAAGGATTTATTCCTAAAGAGATTTGTAATTTGAGGAACTTGGGGGAGCTAAATCTGCGAAATAATAAAATCGCTGGATCCGTACCAGATTGCTTTTGGAATCTCACTCTTCTACAGAAACTAGCTCTAAGTGCAAATAGATTAACATCATCAATACCAGTGAATTTATGGGACCTTAAAAATCTCTTGTTGTTGGATCTTTCATCCAATTTCCTAAGTGGGCATTTATCTCCAAACATGAAAGAGTCCGTTGTTATTGAAAGCATTGATCTGTCAAGGAACCAACTAGCTGGAAACATTCCAAGTGTCCTTGGGGCCTTTGAAAGCCTAAGTTATCTTAACTTGTCAGGGAACTCATTTCGAGGACCCATTCCCGAGTCTTTAGGTGACTTGAGGGCATTGGATTTCTTGGATCTTTCACATAACAATCTATCTGGCACTATACCAAAGTCTTTTGAGACACTGCCACATCTCAAGCACTTGAATTTGTCTTCCAACGAGCTCACAGGAAAGATTCCTACTGGGGGACTTTTTGTAAACTTAACTGCAGAATCGTTTCTAGGGAATAAAGAACTTTGTGGGAAAAAATATGTTGGATTCCCACCCTGCAAATTCTCTGGCACTCAGAAATCCAAGGGAAAGCAAATTGTACTCAGATATATTCTTCCTGCAGCCATTGCATCCATTGTCATAATCTGTGTTGCTCTCACATATATGCTGCGAAAAAGCAAGGTACAGAGTCCAAGTTCTACTCGTAATCTGCTATCCGGAGTTGAGCATAGAATGATACCATACCAAGAGCTATGCCACGCCACAAATAACTTCTCTGAAAGCAACTTTCTTGGTGAAGGAAGTTTTGGTTCTGTGTACAAAGGGATACTCTCTGATGGGACAGCTATTGCTATAAAGGTCCTAAATTTACAACTTGAAAATGCTTTCAAAAGCTTCGACGCAGAATGCAAGGTGTTGCGTACAATACGGCACAGAAATCTTGTTAAAATCATAAGTTCATGCTCCAACCCTGAGTTAAGAGCTCTGATACTGCAATACATGCCTAATGGGAGCCTTGAGAAATGGTTAGATTCCAACAACTGCAACTTGGATCTCCTTCAAAGAGTAAGCATTATAGTTGACGTTGCATCGGCATTGGAATATCTCCACCATGGTTTAGCAGAGCCAGTAGTGCACTGTGATGTGAAGCCTAGCAATGTTCTTCTAGATGAAGACATGGTTGCCCATGTTAGTGACTTTGGCATTGCAAAGATTTTAGATGAAAACAAGTATGAAACATTCACAAAGACTCTAGGTACACTTGGCTATATTGCTCCAGGTAAGTTTATCTTCCTTGTAAGGTTCAGTATGATTAAGATCTTTTTTTTTTCTTATTATTAATTCTATTAACTATCACTTAAAAACTTGGAATGCATTGCTCTACATTATGATAAGCACGAAGATTTGTACATTTCAACATTGTTTTTACACTTTTGAATCCTACTTTGATGTTGACAGAGTATGGCTCCGAAGGAAAAGTGTCCACCCAAGGTGATGTTTATAGTTATGGGATAATGTTGTTTGAGATATTTACTGGAAAGAAGCCCACAGATGAGATGTTTGCAACAGAATTTACTTTGAGAAAATGGGTATACAAATCTTTTCCAGGCAAGATGAATGAAATAGTAGATGGTTCATTGTTGAAGATAGAAGGAGATGATTTGAATGTCAGACAGAGACAGGGTATCCTAGTTTCCATCATGGAATTGGGTTTGGAGTGCACCAAGGAGCAGCCTGGAGAACGAATTTACATGGAAGAGGTGGTGGTCAAACTTAATAAAATTAAGTTGGCCCTGGGAAACGAAAAAATACAGGGGTGTCTAACTTAGAGGGAATTTGGGATTGATCGTGCTACAAAAATAAGTTCATGATATAAGTGTTCGTGAATGTTTTTGAAACTGTTTTAAAAATAAATAAATAAATATTGGTTTTATAAAGAGTCTTAAGAGTAGAGAATGCCTATTTTCGGACTACTGCTTCTACTTCTAAAATATAAGGTCCTAATTATCTTTAAAAAATTTAAATATACAAAGTAACCTTTATTTATTCGTAACCTATAAAATTAAGTACAAATATATATTATAATTATAAATTTATTTTATTTTACATGTATTTATTTAATATGCTTATACAAATTTTAAATTATTTAATAGATATATATCTATTTTAGAATTATAATATTAATTTTAAATTATTTTTTGGAATTAAATTAAATTAAAAAATAATTTAAACTTTGATTGACTATATAATTCATATATTCTTCCTTTAATTAAGTTTTTAAAATATTATTATTTATATAAAATTATAAATTATTTGTATTATAATAATTCAAAAAAAAAGAATTGATTATAAAATATTAATAATTAAATATTATTTAATTATAAAAGTATAATATACACATCTATTTTGATCATTTAAATATAATAAAGGTAAAAGCAACAACAATCTCAAACACCTTTATTCTATTTTTAAAAAAGCAAAATAGTTTTTAAAAGTTGTTTATCAAACGTTTTCAACTTATTTTACAAACTCTTTATTTCTAATGTAACAACATTCCCAAACTGACCCTTGAGATTGCTTCTACTATAAAAATAAGTACTTATTTGTGTAATAAAAATAATATAAAATATTTGAAAATGCTTTTGAAGCTACTTTAAAAATAAACTGTTGTAGAAATAAATTAGGTTTATAAAAAGTTCCAAAAGTAGGGAGCTAGCAAAAGGTTCCTTGTTTTTATAGGACAACTTTTGCTTCTAAAATATAAAAAAATCAGAGTCATCTTTATAAAAAGTTTAAAAATATAAAATTTTTCTTATTTGTTTGCAACCTATAAAATTGGGTTATTTTTCTATGGATTATTGAATTAATTATATTTTGATTATATGATTTTTACAATTAATATTTATTGAATTAAATAAATATATATATTTTAATTATAAATTTATTTTATTTACATAAATTTATTTAATATATTTTAATAAATTTGAAATTATTTTATAGATATATATCTATTTTGGAATTATAATATTAATTAAATTAATTTTTTGGCATTAAATTAAATTAAAAATAATTTTAACTTTGATTGGTTATAGAAGTCATGTATTCTTCTTTTAATTAAGTTCTTAAAACATTATAAATGTTATTATTTACATATAATTATAAATCATTATTATTATAAATAAATCAAAAAAATGATTATAAAATATTGGCAATTAAATATTATAAAGGCATAATACACATAAGGGTGGGCACCCGACAGGTCGGGTCGGGTTTGGGTCAACCCGACTACTGAACCGAACCCGACGGTTTGGAAAATCTAAATCCGATGTCAGGTTTGTTTTTGGTTGAACCCAACGGATCGGCTCGTTGTCGGTGGTCGGATTTGTCAGGTTTTAAATATTTGTAATACAATAAATAAAAGGTTTTACAAGTTTTGCACAATCGCAACTCGTCGCCTAGTGGAAATGCTGTAAAGGGGTTGCCTATGTTACGGGTTCGAATACTCATCCCCACTGCACATTTTTTAGAATTTTCTTATATTATACAATACATAAAATTATTTACGTAATTTATACAATACAAATGTTTTGCCCGGTGGAGATAATGTTCACAAAATTTTTTTGGTAGAGGATTAGAATCCTTTCATATGTAATATTTTTAGAATTTATCAAATGCTTATATTATTAAATAGTTTACATAATACACATAAAATAACATGAGTTTATCAAATATATATATATATTATATAATAAATAAAATAATTTACCTAGGATACATAAAAATAACATCAATTTTTCAAACTATGATATGCATGAAATAGTTTACATAACCATGTTTGTTAACAATCAATACAAAATGCTTGAAAAGCACCACGCAAACATCCCGTAAAACCTTCTGAGATGTTCTTTGTCTTTCCTTTAAACTGTGACAGATTTTGTTCCGCAACCTCAATGAAGATTTTCATACTCAAAAATACCATTTTGCTCAATTTTGTATCAGGTTTTCCTTATATTTGCTTGGTAAATCTTATATGGTTGTGTGTAAACCATATTATTCACCTGAAGATGGTTCTAACTAGGATCACTACTGCGCCATTTCTATTATAGTATTCCATCCATAATCTCAAGCAATTCTTAAAATAAAAATAATAACGAAAATAGTTGTCCAAGATTGATAAGGCTTTCACCTGTTAGAAGATGAAACAAAATTGTTTCAAATACAATATACAAAGATAAAAACTGCAAATGTTGAACTGTTCTGGGATTTATTTCTCCCTAAAATAGCTCCTTGGTAACTTAACAAAGCCACAGAAATAACTGTCTTTTACATATAAAGACCTTCTGGAACGCCTTCTTTCTTTTTGAACATCACCTTCTCCTTTGCTTTCTTAAAGTCTGCATGTGTCACCTGAAGCACAATGCAAAATGTGTTTTTTACAGAACTTAAGACGGTAAATCACAGAAAAGGATATGGATTATTCAACTAATAAGCTTCCTAGATACAAACATTGAGCATGTAGAAACTAGACCCACAAGAATCCAAGAAAATGCAGTTAAAAAGGGCATAATTCGTTGCACAGACATCTTGGACATGGTGTAGTATATAGGTTAAAACACAATGCTTGGTTTAGACAACAGCATCTCCAACATATACAAGGAAAATGGAAAGCTCTGAATAATTAGGTATCAGGAGTAAAATTTACAGCTTCCCACCCAGCCACACATGAGAAGGTTCATGTCCAAAGGATGTTGCCAAACTAACCCCACTGGGTCTTGACACAAACATGCATGTGAAATGGGCGACACATACTATTATTAAACAAGAAATTTATGCCCGCCACATGTAGCCCTCAAACCTAAAAATTCAAGTGCATGCAGCAATAGATCATGCAAGTTGGTAAAGTGGAAAGAATTAAGGTAAGGTCATGCACATGTATAAATGAGACAAACACTTGCAGTCAGACTGTATTCTAGAGAAAGATGTGAAAAATGATAAAGTGCACAATTCAACTTTGTTTTCAAGCACAAGAAGTCACCTTCATGCGGCGTTCTCTCAGAGCAAGCAAACCAGCTTCAGTACAAATTGCTTTGATATCAGCCCCAGAAAACTCATCCTTCGTCATCACAAACTCTTCCAAGTTAACATCATCAGCTAATGTCATCCTTGAAGTATGTATCTGCATTTTTTTGTTCACAAAAGTGAGAAAACTTTCAGTCACAAAAATATACCAAACACAATGTAATTGAATATTATTGCAGATAATGTAATCGAATTACCTGAAAAATCCGCCTCCTAGTTTTAATGTCAGGAAGAGGAAATTCAATCTTCCTGTCTATTCGTCCCGGACGCAACAGAGCAGGATCCAGGCTCTCAATTCTATTTGTTGCAAGAATCACTTTGACATCTCCTCTTGAATCAAAACCATCTAACTGATTCAGCAGCTCCAACATTGTTCTCTGGATTTCTCGCTCACCACCTGAATGTGCATCATATCTGGGGAACATCAAACAGAAAGGTCAAATATCATTTGTCACCTGCATTGTCTGAAAGTGCTTTAAGGCCAATCATTCATATAAAAGAAAGAACCTCTTTGTGCCAACCGCATCAATTTCATCAATGAAGACAATTGATGGAGAAAGATCATCTGCAACTCTAAAGAGTTCCCTGACTAATTTTGGGCCATCTCCCAAATATTTCTGAATCAATTCGCTTCCAACAACACGCAAGAAAGTTGCCGATGTTGAGTTCGCTACTGCCTGAAGTCAAACATAATACCACAACCAAAGTGTGAAATGTATGTATCAAACTGAATATTGCATAGGTTAACAAAAAGCAAAGGATATGAGTAAACAAATCCTCTACAAAACAATAAGAGAAACGAGCATGAAATCTACATTTTCTGTCATCTGACTACATAAATACATTTAAAAAAAAAAAAAAGTTATTACAGCACTATCCATTTACGTTATTTTGAAGATTTTGAAGCATACTGTTCCTTCCTTTTCAACAAATATTGTAATTACATTCATTTAAATCCTTAAGAAACAACATTACTCAGCCTGATCTCAATAGCAACTGCTAAACGGATTTCATCCGGGTAACAGTACCAAGAATAGTTTTTATACAATTAGGATCCAATCTACCTAACTGTTTATTCAACTTTTGGGAAACTGAACATATTGAACATCCATAAGTGAATAAGGACGGAGAACTTATTCTTTGCAACTCATGACCTAGTGCTGAACATGAAAGCAACTCAAATTAAGTCAGCCTATCTTGCCTCCCCCACCAATAATCAAATAATGCATTAGAGTACTATAAACTTTTAATCTAAGCATAGACATAATAAGTGGTGCTACAAAATTGTTTTGTTGTTCAAATCCTAATTCACAAGTTTCTCTTATAAAGCTTTAAAAACTCTTGTTCAAAACAATGATCTAAAGATGCATTTACACCTAGACTAGGATGCTGAAATAACAATAACACATAAGCCCATAAACAAAAGACAGAAAAATGCACCTTGGCAAGCAAGGTTTTTCCGGTTCCTGGCTCCCCATAAAGTATGACTCCTTTAGGAGGTTTAATGCCAATATCTTCATACAGCTCAGGATGAGTGAGGGGAAGCTCCACAGCTTCTTTGATTTCCTGAATTTGGGCATCCAAGCCACCAATGTCAGCATATGATTCCAGTGGAGCCTTCTCAACCTTCATGACGGACACCATGGGATCAACATCATCTTGAAGAAGCCCAACAACAGAAAGGACCTGAACAGAACATAAACAAAATAGCATTCAGGATTCCCATAATCCAAAACATCCAAGGTACTCGGCATTCACATTTCGAGTCGCAAAGTTCTCCTACATTCTCTGCCTATTTTTCATTCAATAGCTTAAGCATTGATCCATTTCCAAAAAAGCAACACTTAAACACCACAAAAAACCTCAAAATGTTGAAAAATACATAAATCCCACTTAACTAATTCACATTATCAGTGCAACGTTCTAGGTCAAAATTCAAATTATCACAAATCTCAACTTTAAATTTTACGTTCTAACTAAGAAGCCAAAAGGCTTTCAGGAGACAATAACAAGAACCAAGAACACAAAAGATTACCTTATTGTGCATAAGAATTGCGCATCCAGGCTCCAGCTGATCCTTATCAACAAAAGACAAAATACCCACGTAATACTCGGGCCCCACCGAGGACGAAACAATCGCGTGATTCTCATCAATCAACTCCTCCAAGTTCCCAACACTCATCGGGGTTCCACGAAGATCATCAACCTTGGATCTATCCTCTTCGTTCTTCTCCTCCTGTGGCTTCAACCTCTCTTGATTGGCGACAAATTCCTCTTCCATCAAAAGATAGTCTTTGATTCGCTCGAGCTTCAAGAGCCGAAGCTTGCATTTGGTAAGTGGAGTTACGGTGGGGAGACGAGAGGCGGCTTCGGAACCTTTCTGTTTTCGCTGTTTGCGGCCGACGCGGGAAGGCGGAGCAGCAGGCTCGAATTTCTTGTCCTTCTTGTTGTTAGAAGAGTCCTTGCGGTCGCCGCCCGGCCGATTGAGGCCACCCGATGGGCCTTGCCCCATTGGATTTGATTGCTTCGGTGGTGTGACTTTGGGGATGCGAAGAGAGTGAGTTTAGAGAGGGCTCAAGGTGTTCGACAAAATGACTCTACTCTATTATTTATTATGGAATGTGGGTATTGTTTGGGCACCAAGAAATGTATACAATATTTACCTTCACAACGTTCCTTGATGTTTGGATTTGGGGATTAGCTAGCCCGTATGCACCCTACGGATCAATAGTTTAGATAATAGGCAATGACCCGCGCTAGCTTGTAAGGATTTTACGGATCAATTAACCGAGAATTTACCCTGTCCCTTCAAGAAAATATTTAATTTTATATTTTTATTAAATTAATATTTATTTTTAAAAAAATTAATACTATTTTTTAAAAATTAACACTTATCTCTCAAATATTTGAGGAATAAATATTAATTTTTTAGGGATTTTTGAGATAAATATTAGTTTAATAAAAATATAAATTTAATATTTTCTTAAAATTTAATTAAGGGTTATTATAATTTTTTATCAATAAACTAATGATTTTAATTAATAATCAAATAAAATTTTTAGTGTTGTTATTTAAGCCCACCAAAACTCTTTTCAAGTCCTGGTTTAAATAAAAACTTTAGAGTTATTCTTTTCTAAGAATCGAACGGAATCAAAATTGAACTGATTATTCATTTCTCTTATTATTTTAGCATGAAATCTGAATCTAATTCCTTTAAAGACATTTAGATTATACAACTCCAAAATTAGAATCAATATCAATTTTTTAAATTACTCTTTTATAAAAATTTATAAAATAAATAATAATAATAAATATATATCATTATTATTATAAAATACGAATGTCTAACTTTCTTGTACCTTATTTGTTTTTCTTTAAGAAAATAAAAAGTCAAAAAAATTATAAGATTTAATATTTTTCAAAAGCTGCCCCCCTTCAAAAAAATAAATTATAAGATTTGATTATTTATTTATTATTATTATTATTTTAAGATAAAGTCATTGAGTTCTATAACCGTAAAGCCAAATAGTTATTGTTAAATTTACATTCATATGTTATCGTAAATTTAATTGAATTAAAGTACTCCTAATTTTTTCTCTACTAACTGTGTCTTAATTCTCCACTAATCTATTTATTTGATTTAATTTAAAGACATGTATTGTATGAGTTAAATCTTTAATAGAGAGATGGCTTTTGGATTTTAGATTACTCTATATACCTATATATGTAGAAGTGAGAGGAGGGAGTCCCTAACCTAAAACCTAAGCATTTGCTAATTCAACATATTCCATTATAGTGCTTTTACTTGAGGGTTAGAAGGTTTCAATCTCCATCATTCTTCTTCAATTCTTGTTCTTGCTATGTCTGGAGGTTAGTAGGTTAGTTTCAACATTTTAAAGATTAGTCTTCCGCATTTTAATTCTAACAGTTGATATCAGAGTCATTTTAATCATTTGCCTAGCATGTTTATAGTTTTGATTGATGCCCTAGTATGTTTATGGTTTTGGTTGATGGAACATACTTTCTTTTAATTTTTCACCTAGCATTTCTTTTAATCCTTCACCTAGAATGTTTATGGTTTTGATTGATGCACTACTATGTTTATTGTTTTGCATCGCATGTTTATGGTTTTGATTGATGCCCTAGTACATTTATAGTTTTGATTGATGGAAACTATTTTCTGCATGATTATTTATGTTTATGGTTTCATTCATAAATAAAATTAAATTTATGTTGCCAATGAGGTTTGAACCCATGACCTCCATGAAAAAGTTATGGACTACAACTGTTATACTCCGAAACCCCTTATACAGGAATTCTGATGGTAAACTCATGAATGGTGTAAATAAAATTAAATAAAAGTTTTAATGCAAGTACTTGTACGTGAAATGTATTTATACATAATATTAGAATATTTTTTACAAACCAATGTTTATATGAATGCATGTAAGGGTGCATTTCTAAACTCCCCAAAAGTCTTGTAAATGAGCTCCAGAATATCTCTATCCGAAGGCTGACCTCTAATACTTGTGGATGAAAAAGGGGTGAGCAACATAGCCTAATAGGAATTTCAACAATTATATAGTTTTTTAACATTTTAAATCTAATCAGGCATCAGACAATTCACCCATCATAATTAACCTTTTCTTTTCTTTATCCTCACTCACATACACACTAATTTCACTACCATAAATTTTTTGCTCTTAATCCTTGCTTATACATCACGCTCACATATCACAATCACAACCCTCTATCATAATCACTTAACAACACATCTCATCATAAAACTCAACCAAATGCCTCATATACCAATTATCCAATCTAGTGTTTTCCTTAGGCCACGGATACGTCAGGCCCACCTAAGGCCTAACACTAGAATCCGATCAAGACACATCAAACTCATAACTCATCTCCACATTCCTTTAACCATATCTCAATCTAGTATTTTCCTTAGGCCCTAGATACGCCAGGCCCACCTAAGGCCTAACACTAGAACCTGATCAATAGTTTTTTTTTCTTGGATTGCAGATTAGCTAAGCCCACCCAAGGCCTAACACTGAAATCATATCGGGGGTGTTTTCCTTAGGCCCTAGATACGCTAGGCCCACTTAAGGCCTAACACTCACCCACATACGAATATCTCCAACCTTACCACTACTGACATGTCAAATTTTATAATCACCTTCAAAGACTACTTTTCTCATCATAACCCATCAGACGTCATATAATTACTCATCATAAACCACATGTCATCATACTACTGCTTATCCATAATCCAAACCAAACTCACATCTCGACTACTTAATTACACGTGTGTCATCCGATTCCTTGGCTAATCACCCATTTTCATAAATCCTGATACACACATATAGCACCCCGATCCATAACACACATGATTTCCTATTCCTTAACCATATACAGTTTCTACTTCCTATACCACATCAACAATTTAAATCTACAAGCACATCAAACGAAATAGACAAGTATAGCGAGAAACCCAACCTCAATACATGAACACAGTCTCTTGAGCCCTTCTCTCTCTTCCTCATCCGCATTGTGAATTTCACGTATCCCATGAGTCCGGATGAGTCCTCAAAGTCACGGGTTTAAAACCATGCAAAATCAATGTCAAGGGTTAAACTGATATTTTTCCTCAGGGGTACTATTGTAAACTTACAACTATTAGGGGTCATACTAAAATTAACCAGACTGGGTGGAATTACTAACCTGAAAACCCTCAGGGGTCCTGATGATAAAACACAACAGGGGTACATTTGCTAACTCTCAAAGCTGTAGGGGTGTAACAAGGGTGCAAATGCCAAAACACAAAGCTAAGGGGTTCGACGAATTCACCATGACAGCTGTGATTCACGTTTACTCGTCAAAAAAACTATCGACGATTGGAAATGATGAACCGAGGGTACCACCTGAATCGTCTCGCCAAGAGGAATCGATCCCAACCAACCGCTAAGGCTGGCATCATCGGAAACGGTAGATCGTTTGGGGCTAATTATCGATTATTTAGATGTCATTCAATATATCAGAGACTTCCATTGGGCTCGTCCGATCGAGAGGAAGAGATCCCAATCGGTGGCTAGGACTGATGACTCCGGAGGAGGGAGATCGACGGCTGGGTAGATGGATATTTTCGACATCAATCCGATCGATTCTGACCCCAGATGAAAAAACAGAGGCCACCACGGAGACCAGCATGTCGAGACGCTTCTATCACCACCCGTCTCGAGGAGTAACTCACCAAAAATACGGTTATCGACATCGGTAATGACGATGATTTTCAACAAACATGGGTGTTTCTATAGCTTTTTTAACTTTTTGGACCACTATACTACTTATATAAACTTTAGGATTTGATAGTCAAGTGTAAATTCTCAAATGTTAACGTTCACGAATCTTATTCTGAACTCTCGGCATCTCAATGCTAACCCATCCTCTTTTAATCCACACTCAAAATATGAATATCA
>JANKKB010028558.1:5000-15371 GCA_026225775.1 Bursera palmeri | reverse complement strand
AAAGTTATAATATTTAAAAAGATTAATAAAAGGTTATAATATTTAAAAAAATTAATAAATTAAAAAAATATTATAATATACTTTATAAAAGGTAAAAAATAAATAAAGTGCAAGAAAGATGAAAATTCATATTTTATGATAACAATTATATATATATTTATTATTATTATTATTTTATATGTTTTTACAATGAGTAATTTGAAATTTTGATATTAATTCCGATTCCGGAGTTTTTATAATCCAAACAACTTTTACAGGAATCGATTCCGATTCCATATTGAACCAAACAGGAGAAATGAATAGCCATTCCGATTCCGATTCCGATTCCGATTCCGTTTCCGATTCCGGAGTTCAAACCAAACGGACCCTAAATTAAATTTGGAGGATTTTTTATTTTGGGAAATAACAATATTTTAAAAATTTTAGATACCTTAACCAAGTTTAATAGTAAGCATCAACTTTATTTTCAATTTCTTAAATAAATAAGTAATTTTAATTTCTGTCGATTTTGTACATCAGATGATAAACATTTTGTATTATTCAATAATTCGATAACCTATTGAACATTTGTCTAACATTATCAAATTGTTTGGTAAACCAACGGACAACTAAACATCTTATTCAATGACACAATAATTATTTAGAAAATAATAAAATTAAAATTGGATTATTTTCTAATATTGTTCATAAGAGTTAGTTATTTTTTAATTTAAATTTGAGAAATTAAACCTAGAAAACTTAGACTTAAAAAAAAAAAAATCAAAGCAAAATGAAGATTTTGACATATAAACAAAATCCAAATCAGAAAATGGGGTGGGCCTAGGGTGGTCCCTTGGCGGAGAACCAGAGGAACCACCAAACTTGAACAATTAAAAAAATCACTGTACGCTCTACGTTCAAAACAGTGGCAGTAGCGTACACATGTTGGACACATCATTGCCATCACAGAAACACATGCAACCCTCTCTCTCAACTGTCAGCTTTTCCCCAATCCACACAAATTTTAGTATTTTACTGCACTACTACACGGTGAGGTGGATATACTTTATCTAAAATTACGAAATAATAATTAAATTCTTATTTTTTTTTAGTATTTAATATTAAGTGCTGAAGTTCATTTGCTTGATGATTATTTTTGTACTTGAAAATTTACGATAAAATTTGACTAGGTTAAGGTTGTTTCTCAACAACACTCTAAAAGTATATCTTTTCTAATATTTTTTAAATTCTTTTACCTATTAAATGTACATTTAAATACATTAATATTGATATGTACGTGGATATATTAAGTTTTCATTTAATATTAAAGATTTTTTTGATTTTTTTAATATTTCAAAAAGATTATAGTAATTTATAAAAATTAATGTATAACTTAGTTTTCTAAATTAGATAATTATATTGGTGGAAGATTTATTATCTGAAAATAAAATAAAATAAAGATAAAAAAGGAAACTTTAAGCAAAACAGAACGGGGGTTAGAGGACAGATCACTTTATAAATGTCAGCAGCAAAGCTCACTTTCAGGCTTCCTTTCCCTCGTCAAAATAAAAAAATATATATTTTTTGGACTGTTAAAAAAATAAGAGTACAGAACAGAACAGGGCTGTTTTTTAAAGCAAGCAAACATTTGTTTCTGGGATTTCCTTTCTCACTTCAAAAATCAATTTTTAAACCCCAAAAGATTTAACGCTTTGTTTAATCTGGGAACTGGGTTACAGATGCATGCATGAGATATATATTATAAATGTATAAATAATGCTTAGCTTACTTTAATGGGGTTTACAGTTCATATCTTGTCACCAAAACGCGTTGCGTCTCCGTGTTGATATCTACTTCTTCTCTCTTTTGCTTCGACGTGGAAGTTTCTGTTGCTGTTGCTTTTGTTGCAAGCAGATCTGCATTTTGGCGTTGGTCCGATCACCCCGACTGACATTCTCGTTGGTAACTTGTTATTCTTTTGTTCTTCTGTCTTCTTGTCTCTTTGGAATTTAGCTTTGTATTTGCTTTGCTTGTTCATAAAACTGAGGAAATGAAATGACAATGGCAAGTTTCAGTCTTTCTTTGGAACTTCGCAGCTTTGTTTAATGTTGGAATCTTTAGTTCTTGCTGTTTTGGTTTAGGTTGAGTTGGTTTTACTTCTCTTTTTTTTAAAAATAATAATTTTCCTAGCAGGCAAACTGAGCAATGGGGTGGTTTTCCATATCCCATATATGATATTTTGACAGTTTTTTTGTTTTCTTGTGTTTGTGGGTTTGGATGGCTTTGCTTTCATGAATCTTAGCTTAAATTTATTGTTGATGATGCAGATCAAGTTGGAAACTTCAGTAAGTGTTTATTTTGGGAAGTAATCGTGTTTTAAATTGAGAATCTGGACTTTATAGTGGAAGGACCTCAAAGTTTGTGATTCTGTAAGAAGATTGTTGAGCATAAAGAATTTGCCTTTTGATTGAGTAGGAGTGAGTATGCTTACAAGTTACTGAGATGTAAAGAAATAGTATGGTTTTGAAGTTAAGGATTTGGTAAACTTGAGGGTCTTGGGCCACAGCTGAAGACATTGGAGTGGCAAATATGGCATCTAGAGAAGGGAGGCGTCATCATCATGATCTTGTGCCTCTTGCTGCTTTGATCAACAAAGAGAGGAGAAACGAAAAGATGGAGAAGCCGACTGTTAGATATGGGCATGCGGCACAATCTAGGAAGGGGGAGGATTATTTCTTGATTAAGACGGATTGTCAAAGAGTGCCCGGAAATTCTTCATCTACGTTCTCCGTATTTGCGGTAAATCTTGCTCCCTCTCATGGATAGTTTATATTGATTCATGAATGTCGTGCCTTAAGGAATGGTATCCAGCAATTTAACCGCACGCTTCTGTTCTTACGTTTAGAGTCTTCTTGAAATTTTTGGCCGGGTTCTTACAGCACATTTTATATGATTTTGTTATTGCTGATGCCGGGGCTACAATAGGTTTAACCAATTAAAAAATTCAATCGTCTATCTTGTCTAATGAGTTGAAGTGAATCTTATTCAGATTTACTAGTCTCTTGTATGCAACATAGTTTTCCTTGGTTGTAGAAGTGTTTGGCTACATCATTCTCTTGATCTTCTACAATTATATCTTCATTGTCACTTGTAATTTATGGATTTCTGCTATTTTCAGATCTTTGATGGGCATAATGGGAATGCTGCAGCAATTTATACAAGGGAGAATTTGTTGAATCATGTTTTGAGTGCCATTCCCCGTGGGCTTGGGCGGGATGAATGGCTTCAGGCTTTACCTCGAGCCTTAGTTGCTGGATTTGTGAAGACTGACAAGGAATTTCAGAGCAGAGGCATGGAATTGACCCTTTTTTCTTGTTTTCATTCTTTGCGTTCCTTATTATTTGATATATTCAACCTTGGTTATTAAGGAAAACTAATGCTCTGTATACATGTTTAATCATCCTCAGGAGAAACCTCTGGGACCACAGCTACATTTGTCATTGTTGACAGATGGACAGTGACTGTTGCATCTGTAGGAGATTCTCGTTGTATATTAGATACTCAAGGTGGTGCAGTTTCCACCTTAACCGTTGATCATAGACTTGAAGAGAATGTGGAAGAGTAAGTTTCTATGTCAAAGCTCTTTTCATTCTCTTATTCTGAATGGACATAATAATTGGTTGTACTCTGACTGCAGGAGGGAACGTGTAACTGCAAGTGGAGGTGAAGTTGGGAGGCTTAGCATTGTTGGTGGCGCTGAGGTGAGGTGCCTTCACATATAACACATATCACCGGAGTTTCTTTCACCAGCATTAAACTAAAAGAACATCAGGTCTTTCTTCTTTTTTATAATATGACTGCACACATTTTAAAAAGATTTGTGTAACCTCTACAGATTGGTCCACTCCGTTGCTGGCCTGGTGGTTTATGCCTTTCTAGGTCAATTGGAGACATGGATGTTGGAGAGTTTATAGTACCAATACCATATGTCAAACAAGTGAAGGTATCTGTCTTTTATATTCTACTTATGTTGTCTATCTCTTAATTTTTTTTGTCTTTTCCCAGTTCTTTGTTCCCATGCGTTTTTTATATGATGCCTCTGCATTTGATATGGAAAGTGCTAAATTAGTTTTCAGCATAAATTCTAACGTTATTTGTTGGTATGAAGTTATCAAATGCAGGTGGGAGGCTTATTATTGCTTCTGATGGAATCTGGGATGCCCTATCCTCAGATATGGCAGCACAAACTTGCCGTGGATTGCCAGCTGAACTTGCTGCCAGACAAGTGGTCAAGGTGATTTAACAATTTTTGATGCCTTAATATTCTCATTATGCCCTGCGTTCTGGTTGGGTGCCATATTTTTGCTTTTAACGGATTTTCAACTCAGCATCTTATCGCAATCAATCAATTATTTTTCAGGAAGCCTTGAGGACAAGGGGACTAAAGGATGACACGACTTGCATTGTTGTTGACATAATTCCTCCGGATAATTCAATACCACCATCTCCTCCACCCAAAAAGCAGAGCAAGTTAAGGGCACTACTATTTAGGAAGAAGTCCCATGATTCCGCAAATAAACTATCTAAGAAGCTTTCGGCTGTGGGAATTGTTGAAGAACTGTTTGAAGAAGGTTCAGCAATGCTTGCTGAAAGGTTGGTACTGCCTCTGCATGTATGAATTTTTATTTTAAGAATGATATGAGAGGCTTATCATTATGCATTGATTTCCTTACTTCTCCACAGCTTCTTTCTCATAAAAGTTACGCACATGCATTATGAACTTAAATTAGGGGATTTAGGTTAGGTGTATGATTGAAAATGATGAGAGAAGTCAGAAGAAAAGCACTAGATAAGACTGATGTCCTACTGAACATCGTGCTCTTGTCCTAAACACGGTCTTCCAGCTAAGTTTCATCATTTCAAAGATTGGTAATAGTTTCATGTAATTAACATATAAAACGAAAGACATTGACTATTACTGGTGACTGGACTTCTTACACAGTCAACAGATGGGTGCAAATGGTGTGCTCCTGAGTACTCTTAAAAGGGGAACGTGTGATGAACTTTGAGAGAACAAAACTGCTTTTACTTTACATGATCCCCATCCTTGAAAAGTTGTGCACTCATAAATTTTTTCCCGAAAAGAGAGTAGGACCCATGCCGAAACTGCAAGTTCAGTGAACTCTTCATCATCAAAGAGAGCTTTAACTACAGCTTATTAATATTTGACTTCGGATTATGAGGGTAGACACATCTTACATTGCCTCTAAAAAATATTCCAATTCTAGAACCCAAGTCCTGGTTTGTTACCTTGTAACAGTTTTATTTGTTTAGTAGATCTTTTCTGCTATATGGTGTTTGCCAATGTGATAGTTTCTTGTCATCTGTACGTCTGTTTATGGTAACTTTTTTTCTCATACATGTTTAGCTACATCAAAGTAATTGTCTATTATGTATCTTTCAGACTGGGAAATGATGACTCCACGGCACATTCAACATCTGGTCTTTTCACGTGTGCTGTATGCCAAGTTGACCTTGCTCCAAGTGAGGGCATCTCTGTTCATGCGGGTGGCATCTTCTCCACCAGCGCGAAGCCCTGGCAAGGTCCATTTCTTTGTGCCGATTGTCGTAATAAGAAGGATGCCATGGAAGGAAAACGCCCTAGTGGAGTTAAGGTGGCATGATTCTCTTAGTGTAACACCCTATTCTTTCCCTCTTTATTCTAAATTTTTGCCTGTAGGCTAGTGATTGTTTGAATCTTACAGAAGTGCTATATCAATTGTATATGTAACATGTAATATTCAAAATAATATAAAGTTACACTAGAGTCGACAAGAACTTATTGGAGATGAAATTGAAGGCTTAGGTCAACCAATAGTTATGCTGATTCCAGGTTCTCGTTGATTTATGAGTAGAAGAACTCAGAGTTCAGGGTGAGTAATACAGGATTTGATATAAGAGTGAAGTTTTACCTTGTTCTGCCCTGTGTACATCACCAACCAATTAAAAAATTGCAGTCACTCTACAATCATTTAACCGATTATACGTACCAGTGAAGGTCTGTTAGATTTTTCATTTTCTTCCTTAGCCCCTATTTGCTGCAATAAGTAGGGAAGAAAAGATAAATTTGACACTCAAAGCTTAAAGCCTTAAACTAGGATAGATTGATGAAAATTATTCAGGGAAATCATCAAATTTCAATAGGCTAGATTATCCGAAATAAAATAACTTTAATGGACAGTTGACACTTGTTATTAATGCAAGGAACTTCACTAAGAAGTCTGATAAGTTTAAGATAGGGATTCAGAGAAGGCCATTGGAGAAGCAAGCCGATGGAGGCCCCAAATTCCTCCCTTTCCGAGCCCACTAGTGGACGGAGAAGCGTAAACAGAACCAATTGGGGAGGTTGGAACCATCGAACATCTCCTGCTTCTCTTCGTCAACATCTGGACTCGAAAATTGAAGAATCTGGCCGTGATCTCGGGGAAGATAAGAAAGGCTTGGGTGGGATTTGCAAGGAACCAAGGCTTCCTTCCAACATATCCACCACTCCGAGCCAGGGAAAAACTCTGCAAGACTAATGAAACTACAAAGAAAAATTAAATTTGAAAAATCTTAAAATTATTTAAACTAATTAAACCTAAACTAAATAAATTTTTGGGAATCAAATAAAGAAATTGTAAAGCCTCAGATTTTTGTTCATTAGATCTGATACTTTGACTCATTTAATTCAACTATAATTCAATTAAGATTTATAGCACCAAAATATCTTTAATAGTGTTAAAGATATATTATAAAAGTAAGATATATTTATGTAAAAGTAAATAATTATGACAACAAAATATTTTGTTTGGACAAGGTTATTGTGTTATTTGTCTCCGTGGGGACGATGAATCTCAAATCATTGAAGTGGAAACTTTAAGGCAAAGACACTTGTATACTTTGAATATATTGAAAATGGGTCATATGAATTATAGTTCAGTGTAAATACTGTGACTAAAAAATAAACTGCACATTGATTAACTTAGGCATACATGCTTTAATCCTGAGTGCTTAATGAAGGTAGAGAACATTATTCCATAGATACGGAATTCATAACTCCGTAAAGTTTAAGAGGTACTATCTTAATGGTTTTATAAGATCGCGAATGATGAATCTTGATCACGTGTTTGATGAAGAAGTTTATTAAACTAATTCATTCATTCAATGTAAAATTGGTCTCAATGGAAAAGATGTAATTGGAAGGTAAAACGGTAATTTTAACTTAACTTCAAATATTAGTGTCCTATAAAGATATTTATGTAATTCTATTGCTTAAATGGATGGACTTAGAAAAAAAATTAATAATACTAAAATAGTAAGTTTTTTAGTAATAAAAGTATTTAATTTAAGAGTGCATCTTTGGGCCTATAGTAGAATTATCCAAAATTAATGGACAAAGTCAACTACATTCATGAGATAATAGAGTACTAGGTCAAATTCATTGTAGTTTATAATTAAATATGTCCATAAGGTCCCATGCGTAGTTGTCTAATAAATTTGAGTTTTCAACTAAGAAGATAAGTTTTGATTTATTTGAACTTATTTAATATAATCCGTGTTAAATTAGAAACCAATAGTAGTACCCTCAGTAGTATGGGCTAAACACTAGTATGTGATTAGGATAACTAGAAATCTTAAAAGGACTAGGATAACAGGAAATCTTAATTGGAATAGGATAACTAAAAATTCTGATTGGATTAAGATAACTAGAAATCCTAATGAAAATAAGGTAACCAAAAATCTTAATTGGATTAGGATAACTAAAAATCTAATTCACTACTACACAACTTTAAATCATTAGAGAAGTGTTTTTTTTTTTTTTTTTNATTAGGATAACTAAAAATCTAATTCACTACTACACAACTTTAAATCATTAGAGAAGTTTTTTTTTTTTTTTTTTCAATTTTAATACAAGATTCATTGGATTTTTAACAAAATGAAATTTAGTGAGATACGAGAGATTAAAGCTTACCTTTAAAACTTAGATTCTAACAAATCCTTTCCAAATCTTGATTGCTACTTACTGTTGTTGAGAAAGGATAAATGTGTATAAGAGCATGAATTCAGAGTTGAAGTTTATAGGTTGAAGGTGAGGTAATGGTATTGTGTTAAAGACAATATGCAGGGTAAGTTAGAGGGAGAAGCAATTTAGTCATACTAATGCGGCTAAGGAAATTATAGTAAGGTGAGGGTGAGGTTATTTTTTTAAAACCCTCAAATTTAGGCTATTTCTATAAATTCCCCAAATGTCTTAAAATTTTGATTGCAAGTTAATTAAGTTAAACAATAACTTCCTTTTTCCTATTTAAAAAGTTGTAACATTTTCTTTTAAATTGTATGCAATTTAGGATGCCCACATGCTCTTTCTTTTCTTTCGCCGAATGTTTAAGTTGGGAATTTGCATATCATTTTATTGCTTTATAACTTTGGAATACTTAATATTGTGTTCATCCTTTTTTTTTTTTTAATTTAAATGTTTGCGACCGGTAATGAGACCATCAGATTCCGATAAGCTTTGCAGCAGAATGTCTCCCATTTGCTAAGTTTTCTTTTTAAAAAATTAGTAGGAGTTTTTTTTTTTTTTTTAATTTTCAGATTACTTGTATTTATCATTCTAATTTTAATTATTAGGAGTTTTAGTTATCTTAAGATTTTAATTTCTATTTTTTACTAATTATTATTCGGTTAGAAATTATTGTTTTTATTAGTTTGGATTTATTTGTTGAGATGATAATAGAGCTAGGCATATAGAGGTAAGAAAATGATAAGGTTTCTTATAGTAATGATAATGGCGAGGTCATGGTTATATTTTCTCAAACAACAGAGCCATAGTTAAGACTCAGTCTTAGTTTAGGGTCATATAACATATGTGATGTATACCCTCTCTAATTTTGTAAATTTTCACATTTCGTCCACTTTACATAAACTCAACGTTTAGAGCAATTCATCCCCCTAATGAAGACCACAATTTTTTATTTTTTATTTTTTGCATTTTTTTGTTGCTAGAATATTTTGTGAATATTTATTTGAGATCATGTAATTATAGTAATTTATTTTCAATATTATTCTTTTAATTTCTTAACACTTTTTTTTAAGATGTAGTAATTAATAAAATAAATATATTTTTCGCTATAATAATTTAATATTAAGTTTGTCTAGTTGATTATTAGCAATTTTTTTTTATAACGTATAAAATATGAAACATATATTGATAGAATCTGTGTTGTAAACTCTAAGCACAAAGCAATTCAGAAAAATATCTGAAATCGATGATTGTTAAATTCAAAACAAGCTATTAGCTTATATAAGCCTTACAAAGAGATATAATTGAAAAACAAACAACCCACGTTTTACTGATCCTAATAACGTGGTAAATGGCTAAAGAAATGGTCAGACTCTACCTACATATCCTAAATAATAGGATTTATTAACTGAATGAACTTTTGACAACTTCAACTCTAACTCTAACAACCCCAACAATTTCTCCCATAAACTGATTGCAGTAATGCTTTAAGTATACTCGTGATACCACACACACACCCATTGACTCACACAGCTTCAAGAACACATCCAACTTAAGTGGTTTTGTCATAATGTTTGCAACTTGTTCTTGTGTGACACAATGCTTCAGCTCAACAACTCCATCTCTGGTCAAATCACGCAAGAAATGAAACCTTACATCAATGTGTTTGCTATGTCCATGCATGATTGGGTTCTTGGATAGCTTAATGGTAGAACTGTTATCACATAACACAGTGGTACACTTGCCTTGAGAATGACTAAGTTTCTCCAATACTCTCCTCATCCACACCCCTTACAAGCACAAGAGGCAGTTGCCACAAACTCTACTTCAGTAGTGGACAAAGTAACTACAGGCTGTTTTTTAGAGGACCAGGACACAGCTCCTTCACAGAGTAGAAACACATAACCAGAAGTGTTTTTTCTGTCATCTACATCTCCTGCATAATCATTGTCTGTATATGCCATCAACTCACCATTACCCTCATTTCGATAAAAGATTTCCCAAATCCACAATACCTTTCAAGTATCTTAACACCCTTTTGGCAGCTTGCAAATGCAACTCAGTTGGACTTGCCATGAATCTGCTAATAAGAGACACCACATACATCAAGTCCGGCCTTGTTGCAGTTAGATACATAAGACTTCCAACCAATTGTTTGTGCGTGGTAGCATTGACCTTGGCTCTTTCTTCATCCTTCATTAGTCTAATGCCAGGAACAATAGGATTCTTCACACCATTACTCTTCTCCATCCTAAACCTCTCCATAACTTCTTTTGCATACTTTCTTTGACTAATATAAATGCCTTCAAGATTTTGTAAAACCTCCA
>JANKKB010028557.1:4799-15371 GCA_026225775.1 Bursera palmeri | reverse complement strand
ACTCCAAATTTTCCATATTTCCCTTCAATGTACTTGTTTATATGTTGCTCGCTCATTTTTGAGGGCCTCACAAACCTGTAGATAAAAATGTTTTACTTATTTATTCTCCAAGTATGGTATGACATGCTATTTAGAATTCTAAAATCGAAATGGGGATTGCTCCAAATGAAAATGTGAAATTTCAATGTTCAAGGACTTCAGATACTCTAAACTAGTATCATGCTTTTCCATATGTAATAGTTGCTCATCCTTGAAAGTTATATTCATCCTCTCTATTTGGAACTTCAAAATCATTGCAAAGCCGTTGAATATGAAATATGGAGAGAAACAACAATGCAAGATAAAACTACAGATGCAAAATGGAGAAACATGACTGGCTCCAACTTAAAAACACAGAGCCAAGAAGAACATTAAGAAAATAACTCGCATCCCATGTAAAAATATCACGAGGAAAAAGGGAAAAACCTGTGAAACAAATCTACAAAAGCCATGGTTTTTGCATCTATCATGAGAACAGGAAACTCAAGAATCTCAATTTTCCCCTCCAAATCGAGCACCAAGAAAAAATCCAAATCCTGAGAGCACTTGCGTTGAAAGGMAGCAGCACTAACTTGAAGTTCCCTAGAGATATCGTGATTAAATCTCTCTAGGTGGATAGGATCATCCATCTAAAATGCAGAGCAACTCCAGTTATAACCACATTTTACAACTGGAATAATACACAATAAACAATAATACAAGCAATGCAATAAAAAGCAGACGGGATACTTTTATCACCCAATTATATTAGTAACTGTAACTATGTAAATATATAAAATGATTGCTTTTATCAAGGGCCAAATTTGAAAAAATATAGCTAGGAACAATGTCAATTACAAAGTCCTCTCTCTAATCATATGTTCTTAACGCGCATATTTCTGAACATACATATTTCCAAGAGTGTGAATCAAAGCAAGAAGAGGGTTCCACTCTTCGTTGAAACCATTGATCAAACATATGGCAGGCAAATGAAACATCCAAAACACGTTTATCATCCCGTTGCGGTTTAAAAAAAAAATGGGTCAGCGTGAAAATAATACCTTGGTACACTTTCCCTGCGTGAAGTACAAACACATAGGTCTCCATCGAGTTCTTGTGTTCTTCTGCGGAGACAAAGAAGGAGAAGACGAAGAAGAAGAAACTGAACAACACGCGTAGCGAGTGCAACTGAGTGTGCGCACACCATCTAAAGGACGAGGGAGAGAGTTGGTATAACGAAGGGATGAAAGTCCTGGAAAGAGAGGAACCTTGGAGAACGCCATTGTCGTGTTGAGAAACTCTGAGTTGTGGGTTTCTTCAAGGGTTTTGGATAAGCAAGAGTGGGATTTGTATTGGCGGGAAGTTTACTTAAACCAAATTGAGGGACCTCGTCTTTTAGCCTAAATTTAAACGAAAAGTATTTTCGTTAGTAATCATCATCTTAACATATTTCGTTAACGAAAACAGTTCTATTAAGATAAATCCTAATTTAATAATCTTAATCTTTTAATCAATTTTATTTCCCCCAATCCTAACCCCATCTCGCCGTGAACCCTAATCACCACCATGCCATCACGTCAACTCCATCAATCTCAGCAGTTCATTACTCCTTCCGTTCCACCCATCCACCACCACCACCGCCCCATCATCTCCCGCCTCGTTCCCCCTTTCTCAGCCGCCACTTCTGTTCCTTCTGATTCAAAGCTCCCCACCGCCTCACCTAGTCCCTTCTCCGCCGTGCCACCGACTCATTCTCTCCTGAAAACGCCTCGGCCAGGGCGGCTTCAGCTCCGTCTTTCTCGGCTTTGGGCGTTTCGTCCAACCCGAAACGGCACTGAGTTATGAGTTGATGATTTTTGATTCTGGTTCCGGGTTGGTCAATATTGACGGCTTGGATTCAGTTGTCCAAGATTTGAGCAGTGAGGGCTTTATCAACAAGGAAGATAAAGATCTCGCTTTGGGCTCAAGTATGATGACTAATTCGATTTTGTCGAATGGTAATGGAATTGATTTCGTATTGGAATCTAATTTGGAGAAATTGACCCCAATTGGAGATGAGATGTTTGATATTGCATTCCTGTCCACTTCTATTGACACTCAAGTTGTTAATCGTGTCACGAAAGTTGGTGGCATTCTAGTTGGCTTGGACGAAGTGCTTGTTTGCTCTGTTCGGGAAGGATATCAAACCCACCAAAATACTTTTGGAGATTATTAATATGGGTTTGTGCACAAGATTGTTTGGAAAAATGTCTAACAGAGATGTTGGGTGGTGGTCTGTTGCAGTTGAGCAAGGCCGTGAGGGCTTCACGTGGCTAGGTGACCATCATATCGGTTCGTAAACTACATTGCTGAGCGTCTTACGTTCATGTTCCTTTATTAATCAATGGTGGAGAATACGGTGGGTTCATGGCTTGGTTATGAAAATGGGATTGAGTAGCTATGATCTTGTAATGAATTCTTTAGTTGAAATGTACACACCTAATGGGTATTTGAAGGAAATTATACAAATTTTTTCTGGGTTTTCTTTCATGGGTGAGGGCTGCTATCTTAATCCAGAGACAATATGAAGTTGGGAAAGAGATTCATAGGTACCTGATTAAACATGGTTTTTTTCTATGTACTGTGATAGAAATTCTCTAATTGATATGTATGCTGAGAATGGACAAATGATTCTGATTACCAACTTTAAAAAAGAAATTCAGTTTTTAATCAAATTTAGACTTTTTAATGAGGGATTAGAATTAGAACATCAACTATATTATACAAGTTGTCTCTTTTATCACTTGCTGAATTCGTTAGTCATGTTATTAATAGAATTTCTAAAGTGATGCACAGATGCAAATTATAGAATTTAGCAAGTGATGGAGTGATGCAAATCTTTAAGGGTGGCTGTTGATTACAATGATAAATATATTTTTTGAATAAAATTATATCAAATTATGAGAGTAGTTTTTGACATTATCTTATTAAAAAATTATTAATATTTTGGTTACCTAATTAACAGGACAAGAATTACTAATCAATAGATCAACAGATCAAATAATTAAATAAAAATTTTAGATTTATTATTTTTTAATTCATTCTTTTAAATTTGATTATTTATTGTAATTAATAATTGGAAACTTATAATACATCAAAATATTATAGCAAATGTTACATAAATTTGCTGCATATCAAATCATGTCATATTGAAAGAAAATCTTAAAGATTTATGTTGTATTATGATCTACAAAAAATTGTTGTATTTCGAACATGAGAAATATTAACCAAAATAAATAATATAATATGTATTAAACCTAACTATCTTTGCATCCACTACTTTGATGTAGAGTATGGTAGATCTAACCAATCTGACGATTGTTATTAACCTGTAAATTACTGGACCACAATAAAACAAATCATAATTTAAAAAGTTACTTCTGTACTTGTCCATATCTGTATATAGCTGATCAATGTGCAACCCAAAACCACGATGTGGCCTATGCATGTCATAAACATTAAGTAAGATAAGCTTTTACAAGCAGAAAAACTGAGCGGCATTTACTGTTTCCAAGTTGCATAAATAAGAAAACTCAAGATGAATGTGCAATACAACCTCCAAATCAAAAAAAAGATGGAGGAATACGAAGAGAAAGTGAAATTACACTTCTACTGTAGAAAAACATCTATATAGTCCAGTTATCTCAAAAGGTGTGGCTAGGAGTTCATAATCTTTATATTGACTGTAAATGCTTCCTGCAGCAACCACTTTCATCACTCCATCTCTTCTTCATCTTCTTCAAGTCCTGTGCAATCTTCAATCGCATCAGGCCTAGCACTTTGTTTGCTCATTGACCGCATTTCATCAATTTCGACCTGTAACAGTGGGTCACACACAACTTTTGCAGCCTGAAGTATCTTAGGGCAGGCTGACAGGAGAACAATTTGTCAGAGATCAAGCTGACAGGAAATTAAAAGCTCAAATGCGAAACAAATATTATACCTGCTACAGGGCATTGTGCATGTGCTTTCTTAGATTTTATGTAGGCCATGATTGCCTTCTTTTCATATATATGTTTGCATTCCACACTGCATCAGGAGAAAAGACATATGGCACCAAGTCATGCTCCAGTTCCTAAGCAACTAGACATATTGAAGATCTATAAAGCCTGGTGAACTAGGGGTTATAATTCTCAGCATATCTTGCGGTGATTTTGATGGAATATGTTAGTCCAGGCCAAATGAACTTTTTCTTTACAGCCATGGGACAAATAAGAATAATAATACGATTCTACCCTCGAGCAAGAAGCTCCTTGATAGGCTACACAATTACTTTCATAGGTTTCACAGCAATTGTAATCAAAATGAATCGCTAAAGCCTAGATACCAATACCAGGCACCTATAATTACTCAGTTTCTGTTTCAGTGCATATTTTCCACTTTATATTTTCCAACAATTGCAGCTTAATACAATTTTATGTTGCAAAACAACTGATAAACTGATGACGATGGCATAAGATATCCTTTTTTTTTAACATTTAAGAATGTAATTATTTTTTACCAATTTAGTTTATTTCATTTTGCGATATGCACCCAAGCTGCTCTATCCCCAGGCCCAGTCTGACCCACGACAAACACAGAGTAGAGCCCCTGACCCTTCAAGGGGAGAGAGGTGCCAGTAGACCTAAGGGCAAATGGCGTCATTACTGTTATAGCAGTCAAAACATCCATTATACTGATTTCCACTTACTCACATTTATCACTTATCATTCCAGAAATTGAGGACATTAACAGAAAAGAATTCGAGGCATTTTGTTGTTTAAAAAGAAAAGTTATGCCCAAATAGTTTGGCCTGCTTTGTGACATAAAAATACCTCAAAATCTACTATTCCCTTGATAATGTTACCCCAATTAGAATACATTTAATTATCTCATTCACATAACAGAGACAGTAAAATCCCTGGCATAGAGACAACTGAACCTACAGGGTAGATTAGCAAAAACAAAAACAAGCAGACTTATTAGAAGTCAAAGAGGTTCCAATATGGTACCTCCAATCCAAAAAGTGTTATTATAAAACATCCATGAAAGCATGTTCCTTTTAGCCATTATTTGAGCATGCAGTTTTTCCAGTTATAACATAAGCCAGCCAACACATTTTGCTAATAAAAAGATGAAGAAGAAAATCCAGATGCTAAAGAAAGCCCCAAGATATGTGTGAAGTGAAATTTATGGTACCTGCGGACCGGGTTTTCTAATTCAGTAACAGGTTTTCCGCTCAATGGGCAAGTTAGATTCAAAAGGTTGCACTGGGTACTCGTCACTATAATGTCCTCCTGCTCTTCACCTGGCATTGGCTCTCCTGCATGATGAACATTCTACAAGAAAATAGTGGGAACATCATCAAACATATAACAAAAGTACACTTAAGTATTGCATATACTAATCGAATGAATAACCAATTAAGTATGGAGATGAAAACCAAGGGATAGTAGATTGTTTCCAGACACACTAAGGTAATTTACAGAAGTCTTAAAGCTATTCAAGCAGAAAATAAGATTTTGATTAACTAATCTTCACATCAGTTTTGAATTACTGATTATTGCTTTCCATATAACTTCTCCAATTGTACTTGCATATGAGAAGTTTCAAATCGTTATTTCTCTGCCTTTCTCATAGATAAACTTCACATAATTTTTCAAGTATTGGTGCTTCTATATTTATAAGTTCTTCAATTTCACTGCATACCTCTCTCACACTCTCTTCAGACAGATATCCAATTTGTAAGATGGCCTAGGAAAAAAAGGAAAAAATTTTACAACTGGCTATAAAATTTCAGCAAACATACCCAAATAGCTTCTCTGAACTGACGTATAAGTAAATGATTCTGTGGAAGAGAAGGTGAAGTAGTCTTCAACTTTGCAACCTCACCCTCAAGCAACTTCTTAAAATCGGTTAACTGCAATTCAAAAATTAAACCAACCAAGTTTAATGAAATAAGAGTACCTATGCAAGATAAAAGTATTCAAGCACCTCTGCCCCTGGCTCATATGAGTTTCCAATTGATTCAATGGCTGATGAATAGAGTGTACAGTCTCCGTAAGCTTCTGACAGCTGAATCGAAGCATCTTCTAGCTCCTTTACCTGCAATAATGTACAATTACCATTCATTTAATATGCTGAAAAGGTACTCGTAATCCCATGGTCATCATTCTCAATTATTGTTTATCGATTACAACATTTAAAATGGCTATAAAATAGAATTGAAAGTCAACTGCAAAGAGTAATTCATAAAGAGCCATAACCAAGGGCAGAAAACGAAACCATAAGTAAAGGGTGCAATATTTGAAACATATTAAAAACCTAAAATGATTATGAGAGTATTTCAAAGCAGGCAACAAACTAGATAACTGGAATCAAATCCTGGATTCTCAAAGCTGTCAGGATTTGCAGACTTGGAAAAGGATTAATCCAATTTGAAACCTATTGCTATAACCAGCAAATATAAATAAAAATTTGCTCAATTAATGAGAATTAAAAAAATAAATAAATATTTGTCAAGTGCAAAAACATAAAAATTCCAAAGCGGAAAACTGAAAATTCCACAACTAGTTATCACTGAAAAATTAATAAAGGTTATCACTGAAAATACCATTTGAGACTGATTATTTCTTTCTAAATCAACAGCGATATCCTTCATCAAACCCAAAGCTTTTCGTATTTCCTGCAACAAACATCAAAATTAAAATCATAATAACATGTGAAATAGAACAAAGGTTAGAAGTGAGTTTCC
The DNA here is from genome assembly GCA_026225775.1 of Bursera palmeri. Classification (NCBI taxonomy): domain Eukaryota; kingdom Viridiplantae; phylum Streptophyta; class Magnoliopsida; order Sapindales; family Burseraceae; genus Bursera; species Bursera palmeri. The sequence continues at coordinate 8,581 of JANKKB010028557.1, read as the reverse complement.
ATGGTAAGCATTCATCCACAAGCAACATCCTCTACCAATTTTAATACGGAAACACAAGTTGAGGCAACCAAATATTTACGTTCTCTAAATTAATAAGCATTGTATTACATTATACCTTGTTTGGAGAGAACCTTCGACCCAAATACCCTGCTTTTATTTCAAAAAATACGATGACACTTAACTTAGGTTAGGTAAGTTCAGGAGTAGTTTTTAGGCGCAGCAGCCAAAATCACTTCCGCTTTTCAAGGAACTTCCATAGATATACATTTATTTGATGATTCACCAAACACAGCTTTAACACTCTCGAAGACGTAAGACGTAAGACGCGTAACAAAAGACTTACACTAACTAGAAAGTTATTATCGTTGTAGAGCGCCATGGTGGCGTTACTGATCCTTCCGGTGACGCCGTCGTGTCGGGAACCGGAGGTGGATGCCATTTGAGGAGGAAAGCAGAAAAGCAGAAAACGTGCGTTTTGGGAGTCGATTTGGTTCGGTCGCTGAGGGGTTTGTCTTTTTTGGGGAAAATTTTTTAAGGGGAATTATAAGAAATGGCCAACTTGGACGGGGTGAAAAAAATGGTCAATTTCCAAAATTATATAATTTTTCTACCAATCCCAGCCCGTATGACGAAATTACCCCGGTCTTCTTCAAACTCCCCTCAACCCATTTGGAATCACAGTCTTCAACTTCATCTTTTCTTCTTTTCTAAGTCGCACCCAAAAAAACTCATACACTTTGAAAATAAATCAAATGGTAAGAAAGTATATCATTCCGGATGGCTATATGAGACCACGATCAGACCAAGACCACGGTCAGGCCAACACCATGGGTGAGCCTAAGGTTTGAACTCCCCTTAACCCATTTGGAATCACCCTTCAACTCGTACACAAAAAAACTCATACACTTTAAAAATAAATCAAATAGCAAAAAAGTAGATCATCCTGGTTGATTGGTAAGACTACGGTCAGGCCAAGACTATAGGTTGGCCAAAAATAAATAAATAAATAAAAACTTTGCCTTCTCACTTACTGTAGTGATGCTTTAACCAACTAAGCTATAAAAGTTATTTATTTATATGGTGTGTATCATATGATAACATGTCCAACGAGCCACAATCCAACCTATTTCTATTTGTCTTCTCAGGCAACGACAACAAAATTTGACAATTTTTCAACACCTCCATCTAAAAAAAAACCACCCAATATACTCCAAAATACATCACAAACAACAATGAAATTGAAGAAGAGAAGATGAAGTTGAAGACATCGGTTATATCATCAAACAAGGTGAGGTAAGTTAGGGGAATTATAAAATTTTAAAATTTGATTATTTTTATTTCAACCCCTAACTTGGCTAATTTCTTATAATTTCCCTATTTTTAAGGGGTTACCCTGCCTTACCAAAAGTTTTCATCCATAGCCTCTAAAATCTTAAATGACTACAATACATCTAATATAATCTCCCTTCTTCATTTTTTTTGTTTACTTCCCTGTAAGTCTCTCTAACTCACCCTTTTAACTCTTCCTAACTCCTCTAACTCTACTAATTGTAATAAAAAATGCAAAATATACAAATTTTTATTCTAGAAAACAAAAAATAATATAGTAGAAAGCATAGAGAAAAAAAATTAAAGCTTTGAAACAAAATGAGAAAGTTTCTCAAACATCGTCTAGGTAAAGATCTATCCAATTTTATCTTTTTTTTTTTTAGCATCATTTAATCAAAATAGTTGACGAAAAGAATGTGTTAGTACATGATAAACGTTGAGCTAAGCAAACTAGTTAAGAATTTGTTGTATTTTTTGTCCTAAAAATTGGAAAATCATGATTAGATTCCACCTAGAGTTAGTCTTGTGCTTCGCAACCATAGTCACAAGCATATGTCCATTGCGCTACCAAGCTGCTCGACTGAAATATTTAGTATTATGTTGAGCTGTCAAGCAAAAATATAGTTGGCATTAGAAAATGTCCTTCCATGCCTATTTTATTGATAATTCCAAGGGAAATGACGTACAATGATTGAGCGTGCAATTCGCCTATGGTACTGGTAATCCTAGGCCAATATCCATTACAGATGATAATGACTTAACATTTTTAATATAAGAGAGTCTATCTCATCTATTCACATATACCCCCCTCGGTGTGGAAGTTGAACAGAGAGAGAACCGAGCAATAGTAAATCCTTTACAGCAATCATTTCGTCCTTCACACAAAGAAGTTAAAAGTGACTATTTCAAAAAATTCACAATGACCAGTACAAATGAATTTAACTCCACAAAAACCAAAAAAAATAATTTGGGCATTGATTTTTGTATCCTGTCCTTGGAGGTGATGGTATCAAAATTACTAACGAATGGATATTTTGCAATCTTGATAGCATTAAGGAATTTGAAAAGTATGACAAGGATCGAGATTGTGAGGAAGAAAATGATAATGGTGAAGATGAAGGTGATGACAAAGATGAAAATGGGAACAATGTGCCAAATTTTGATTGACATTGTGTGAATGATGGTACTGATAATAATGACAACACAACATGTGATAAAAATGGTGACATTGCCATGAAAAATGATTTGTATTTGAGTTCCTCTAATCCTATTCCTTCTATTCCCGGTCACTCTACTAGACAGATTGTTGAAGAAGCAAGTACAAGTGTTCATTTGCACTCATCACTAAATCCGTCTCTCATATGTCATTTCTCTCTCTCTCAAGCTCTCTTGCAACCCCTCGTTCTGTCAAACCTCACTCTCGCAACCTCTTAAATGGTTTTTAATGAGAGAACGTTTACCAAGGAGTGGGATTCAAATGAGGAAGAAAGAGTCTTGAGGGTGATTTTTTCCAAAGAAAGACAAACTTAAGGTTATTATAGTCATTTATGGATTTGGAGGCTATAGGATCAGAATATTTTAGGAAAGGAGGTTAATTTTAAAAAGCCTCCTAAAAGTAAGGTCATTTATAAACTTTTCCATTTTTTTAGGGGGAGAGTGAGACTGAGAGGTTGGGTTGGTCATTGTATGTTGAGGAATGAAGAGGGAAATTAAAGCGAGAAAGTATCTTACATGACAAAGCGTTGAAGCGTTTTGGGAGCTCGCACTTGCCTTAGTAATTAAATATATTCTATGAGAAAATTTTAGTTTTTATTTTTTATTTTGCATTGAAAACCAAAATATTTCTTCTTTAATTTGATTTTTTAGATTTTGGAATCGATATAACATGATTGGATTAATAATCAATTTTTTTAAAAAATCATTGAAAATTTAGTGAGCATAATTTGACCAAAAAAATGAGGGCACTTAAAAAATAGCTAAACTTAGGAGACTGTTAAAATTTGATCCACTTGTAAAAAATTTTTATAGCATTTTATCGAACGCTCGGCACCCTCTGTCACACACTATCCGACACTTGAAACACCTTATAGGACACTGTCTTGGTATCATTTGATACTCAAAATAGATTATTGGATATTGTCGGAAGTTGTTGAACTTATTTGGTGTCGAGCAAAGGGTCATAGAATGAAAATTTTTCAAACACGGGTTAAAACTCAATCAAATACCACACTTTCAGTCCTTTATCGTAATTTTAAAAAAAATAATAATTGAATAAAGAAGAGTAGGGAAGAAATATAGAAAGATTAAGTTTTGGGGCTCATGAACAACCTTTTTAGTATTATTCATAATGAATAATTACGTAGAAGATATTGTCATCAAGTAGTTTTAGACATTAGATTTTATTATTATTATTTTTAATGAAGTATATATGAAATTTAAAGATAAATTCTATT
>JANKKB010028556.1:0-11108 GCA_026225775.1 Bursera palmeri | reverse complement strand
CAATGTAAAATTAACACAAAGAATAAATTGCCCCGAAAGAGATAGCCTCGTTTGATTAGATCTCTTGTAGTAGAACAAACAATATTCTAGGCATCAAATTCTCCTTATGCCAACCTTGGAATGGATGGGATCGTTTAATTTGGTTAATGGAAGAACTTTGTTAGATATTATGATATGTCTACTCCCGTAAATCAAAAATTTGTAATTAAAAAAAAAAAAAAAAAGAACTACTTGCACCCAAGAAAATAATCTCAATACTCATATTTTAGAAATAAAATTTATTACTTAAATACCCCTTTGATAATTTATTGTAATCAATAAACTTCTATCATTGTCTTCAACCTATTAAATTTAAATTTTTCATATCTTATTCACCCATCAAATTTATGTCACTTAGATCGTATGCATTAGATTGTACAACTTGATTATACATGTAATATTACTTAAGTTTAGTTGTTGGAGCAACAAAAATGTAATTAGTTTTGGTGGATATTTTTGGCATTAAAAAGGGTGTGCATATTAAAAATCAATTGTTGAAAGAGTTTCACATATACGGTCTTGTTTATAAAGTGCTATTAATATCAAGTAAGTGGTAAAATGAATATATTAAGGGGTGCATAAAGGAATTGAGTGTTTGGAGCCATAATTCTGCATATATAACCTAGTTAAGTAAATCTACAAACTAACTCATACACATTAAATCATCGAACAAGTGATTGTCACATTATCTATTAGAAAAACTTTAATCATTTTTTATTTTTACCTATTCAATGGATTTATGTTATGTAAAGTTATATGAGTTATGGTATATATATAATATTACTCGTGTTTAGAGTTTTTTTTTTTTTTTGTTTTGTTTTTTTTTTTTTTTTCTTTTCTTTTTTTTTTTTTTTTATGATGCAAATACTTCTATGCTTATAATATGAATATTACTAGTTCAAAAACTTCTTTCAATTTAAGTTGAAATATAAAAAAAATCCGTTCAATTATTTATTTTTATTGATTTTTAAGATTTATTCATATCATAACAGTATATAAATTAGTTTATACCGAAATTGTGTATGTGTAGGATGAGATTTGGTGTATGTAAGATTACTTTTAGGTTAATAATTTTGATGAGTTATTATTATTTTTTTCTAGTTAAGAATATTTATACCAATAACTAATCCAATGGCATGAGTTTCACTTGCATAATCCACTCTAACACAAACGAGTATATTGAAGTATTTCTCATTTCAATCAGAAATAGATTCTAGAATGAAACTTAAAGGGATCAAAGATTAAAGTAACAATTAATATAAATATAAATATAAATATTTTTATTAATAAAATTCTCGTTAACTAATACATTTATAATTGTCCTCAAGATTTCATTTTCTGAAAATATTGTATAATGACTTCATTATCAATATTATCAAATACATCGTTCTCTATATATACAACTAAACTATCATTCAACCATTAATTACTCAATTTATTTCGAAAACGATTCTTCACAATATTCATTATTGAAAATGCTCTCTCTACACTAACGCAAAACAATAACCATTTATTCATTCGTATAGATATCGCGAGATTCATCAATCAATATATATAATAATAAATCTCCTAAATCTCTAATGATAGTATTTACAGTTTCACTTGTAGCTGCAATTACAATATCTTTCTGAATCTTAGGTGATATTAATTTGAGATTGTGAGGAGCATTCTTGAAAGCAACAACATAGACATTTTCATTATGATCAGCAAGAAATCATAGAAGCTCGAGAAAATTCCCTTTGTGGTTTGAATCATAGAATTCATCATGACTACGAAATGAAAATTCTTGCCTTCAAGTACTTCACAAAATTAATTAGTTAGATATATTTATTTATGTAAATAATATAGTGAAGAAATCAGATGTTTTTCTTAAAAATAGAATTGGAGTAATTGCAAATGACTTAAATAAAGAATGGATTTGAAAAATTGGTCAAATCTAAAAATTTAGATACATAATTATTTCATTAAATTGATACATTTTTTTACTGTTGATTTCTAACATTCAACATATCAATACTAGTTGAACACTTGTCGATCTTAGTGTTTCATATTTATAAATATATAAATTTTTATAATTTGATAAAACAAAAAGAACTCTATTAATTAGGTGAATTATAATCATTTTGAATATGTGATCATTTTTAATTTTTTTTTTTATAGGTATTTTATTTTTTACACTTGTTTTAAATAGATAATTTTTTTTTAAAAATAATAAAGACAGAAAGGTAGCACCGTAGGTTAAGAGTTAAGACAAAAGAAAAGAAAGACGAAACTAATTGCAGTTTTGTGTAGCGTCAAGTAAGCATCAACTAAATAAAGATTAATCAACGGGAGAAAGAGAACCACTTTACTCACTTGTATTTATATTTTAAAAAATAAATATCAAGCTGGGTCATTTGATCCTGTATGACCCACGTGGATCCACCTGATTTAAATGATTAGAATTTTTAATATATCCAGAGAAAGAGAAAACAATGAATCTGAGTCAGCATGACATGCCATGCATGGACCTTCACATCATCACCAAACAAATTAAACACTCGATCATTTGGGATAATTTTAATATCCTATTACTTTCAAAATACCAAAGAAGCCCCTTTATTTTTAAAGTTGTCATTGACGTCTCTAGTAAACTCTTAATGATCGTAGAGGAGATATGAAACCGTTTCTATAAACCTTCCAAGGTAAATTTAATGGAAACTTATGATGTTAGAGGGATTAAAAAAAATTCGAAATATGAATAAGTTTTTATTTTATTTTTTTCAAATAAAAATATTTAATAATCGGTATTTTTACATGTATGTCTTGGTAGATATAGGTTGCACTTATATTATGTTTCATATATTGTAAATTTAAATTTAAATAATATTCTATATTTAGATAATAACTTTTTAGATATAATATGATTGTGCATTATATTTTGGAAAAAAAAATAAATTTTATTAAAATATTTTTAAACTGATTTGGTCATTAGATAAACCCAAGTAAAGAATTCATACATTTGGAAGAAATTATTGAGACATCAAAATTAAGGTAAATTAAAATGAAATTAATTTTCACATGTAAAAACAGAGATTCGGACGGAGTATTTTGTTAAATGCAAAAGTAAGGGGAGGAAAATGAATTATTCCTCTCTTTTAAAAGTCATATGAAGTTATCAACCTGTCACAAAGCAGAAGAAGCAAATTCAAGAATGGAGGGGAAGACCAGCCAAGGTACTGGGAGTGGTGGAGAAAATGGAGATAGTGCCATTAAAGATGGTTCAATTTGTGGGTATGAGTCTCTTCACAGCCTTCTGAGCGCCAATCTCAAACCCCATATCTTCCAGGTAAGACGAGGGTGGTTAGCTTCTTGCTTTATGGTTGCAACTGGGATTTTTGGTTTTTGATTTTATGTTATATAAATAGTGATTTCAGTTATTACCCAGAATGAAATCATTTTCATTGATTCCTTTTATTTGTGCTATCTTTTTGAAAATATTATGTAATCAGAGCAGGTTAGGCCTTGTGATTGCTGAATTGCTCTGTTTTGGCAAATTGAAATCATTTATTTTCATGTATTCCAGGTAGATTATAAATTTTGTTTACATGGTTTGAAAATTGAAAGTTTTTATGTAAAGGAGATTTTTTTTTTTGGTCTGAATTTATGGTTATTATTTGTATCTAGCCTCCTTGTGCTGGATTTTGTGATGAATGTATTGATATTGTGCAGGAAGTCAGCCGCTTGCTTCTCGGTTTCAACTGTGGAAAGGCCCTTGAAGTGATTGATCTCCCGAAAACGGCAAAAGCAGTTGCTGCAGAACATGATTTTGATCTCCAGGTAGGCATTGAATTGAACACCCCTATTCATTTAGCATGTCAGTTATATAGTTCTTCATTATTCTTTATTTCTTTTAAAATATTTATTGTGCTTAAGAATAAACTTTCTTTTTTTGGCATAAAGTTGTTTTATCATGATACTTTCCCTAGTGATTCAATTTGAATCAAACGGCTATAATTAGTGATATGGAACTGCTATATTTTAAAATGAAGTTCTTATATGTTACACAATATAACGTTATTCATATATCAGACTGGAATAAACAAACACCTCTGAGGGACCTAACAGATGGTGATTATGTAGTTGTTTTCATTTAGGACAAGAAGATGTGTAGAGCTGGGATAAGAAAGACCCTGAAACAAAAACTTTTTCTGAGCCTTGATTTTTGGAATCATGAAACCAAAATAAAAATCACACTTCAAGATTTATGAGCTTTTTTAGTAGGTTTGGAAATAACAGGAATATAAGAAAAGATTAGTTGATATCCTACGAAGTTAGAATTTAGAAAAACTAAGTTAGGTGTTTGCCCTCTGCTGCTATCTCTGGTCAATGTTATAGAATCTTAAATAAATTGTTGGTGTAGGTTTCTGTAAAAAGTCTCCAAAACTACCTCTCTTTTTACGAAAGAATCCTGAGCTATTATTCTGGTGATTGCATTGAGTTATTTATTTTAAGATCATTTCAGGGCTTTTCCTTCAATGCTGACAAGGAACTATTGAGAGAACCTCGAGTGGTGAGGGTGGGCCTTATCCAGAATTCTATTGCTCTTCCTACAACTGCCCACTTTCTGGACCAGAAGAGGGCCATCTTTCAGAAATTAAAGCTGATTATTGATGCTGCTGGCACTTCAGGAGTCAACATATTATGCTTGCAAGTAACTAATTTCATGAGGTTTAACCATTTTTATCTCTTCATACCCCTTATTATCTTCAGTAAACTTAACATAACTTCTCATGTAAATTCAATCTAGGAAGCATGGACGATGCCATTTGCCTTTTGCACTCGAGAGAAGAGGTGGTGTGAATTTGCTGAGCCCGTCGATGGGGAATCAACAAGATTTCTTCAGGAACTTGCACAGAAATATAACATGGTAATCATTAGTCCAATCCTTGAGAGGGATATTATCCATGGGGACACCATCTGGAACACTGCTGTTATTATTGGAAATCATGGTAACATAATTGGCAAGCATCGAAAGGTAACTGTAGTAATTCAATTGCTTCTTGTTCCTATGTGTTTTGCTTGGAATCCTTTGTTTAATGCAATGTCATTTGACAGAACCATATTCCTAGGGTTGGGGACTTCAATGAGAGCACATACTATATGGAAGGAAATACTAGGCATCCAGTGTTTGAGACGGCTTATGGAAAGATAGCTGTCAATATATGTTATGGGAGACATCATCCTTTGAATTGGTTAGCATTTGGATTGAATGGCGCAGAAATTGTATTCAACCCTTCTGCTACAGTTGGTGAACTCAGTGAACCAATGTGGCCCATTGAGGTGGTTTCTTCTTCTTTTTTCTATTTCCTTTCTCTTGGAATTCATTCCTCTGATTAATTTACTTGCTTGTTTTTTCATTGAGTTTTTCTAGTTCCCCCTTAGATGGTCAATCCACAAAATTTTGAGAATTTTTTCTCTGATTTATTTAGTTGCTTAGTTTTTCATTTAGTTTTTCTAGTTTCATGATGACCAATAGTGACATCTACAAGTGCCATATTCTTTGCTTACGAAATAGAAGTTCTCCCTTAGATGGTCCATCCACAGAATTGTTATTGTGAGATATCATGATTTATCTCATTACACACAAACAATTATCTAATACTTCCTGATCATCAATACATGTAAAGGTAGATTATAATCAAGCAGATTGGCTCTTGAATTAGAAAATAGTTGAAAAGATAGTTGCAACATAAGTAAACAGTTCATTGTATGGTTAGTAAACTTATAGCTTGCGAATCAAATGACAAATTACTGATTGTTTTACAGGCTCGTAATGCTGCAATAGCAAATAGTTACTTTGTTGGGTCAATAAACCGTGTTGGGACTGAGGTTTTCCCCAATCCCTTTACTTCGGGTGACGGAAAGCCACAACATGCAGATTTTGGACATTTCTACGGGTCAAGTCATTTTTCAGCTCCAGATGCTTCTTGCACACCGTCTCTCTCCCGTTACAAGGATGGCTTGTTGATCACGGACATGGATTTGAACTTATGTAGGCAGCTGAAAGACAAGTGGGGATTTCGAATGACCGCACGATATGAAATATATGCTGAGATGCTCACCAAGTATTTAAAGCCTGATTTTGAGCCCCAAGTCATATCTGATCCCTTGTTGCATAGGAAGGCTTCATAAGGTATATAAGTGGCTGCCAAGGTTGAAATCTGAGCAAGGTGAATGAAAGCACAATACTGTATTTGAATGAAGTCATGGGTCAAAAAACTCTCTGGATGTTTAATTCTGTAACTATTTAAAAGTCAATAAGCCTATGGACTTGGGAAAAGAAGGAATGAATGTAAAGAAACCATAAAGAGCAAAGCTTCAAAGCATGTTGTTCTTTTTTATTTTTTGTTCTTTCTAATCCTTTAAACACTATAAGCCTCTTCATGTGCAGTAAAGAAATTAGGATTTACTTTGTCGAGTTCCTTAAAAGCATGTAGAGCACTGTTGAGTTGAGAACTTGAGATTAGATCATATCTTTGTTCTAATAGTTGCAGCCATGTTGAAGATGATAACAAGCAATTAGTGGAGTCATTATGTACCGAAACTGAATTACTTCGAGGAAAGATAGAAGTCCCAACGAAATGTTATCCAAAACATATTTTTGCATATTACATGGAACATTTTAGTACTCTTACCCCACCTAGTGCCTGTGAAATTTTAGTTGTTTTTCTGAAACTTCCATGGTATTTCGACTAGGTCATTCTATAATACTGAGATGTATAGATACCTGTAAGTTATCTATCTTTGATGAAGATGAAGATTATTTGGTCTTTATTTTGCTAGTCTTTTAAGATCATCGAAGAATATTTGAACACTCAGTATAAATACATACTAGCGTCATAGAATTCTCTATTTCTACTTGAGCACAGTTTAAGCAGTTTTTGCCTCAAATTCATGTGGGAGATTACTCCCAACCACCTCTCTAATTTAAGCTCAAGCAATGGACAAAGTAAGCAATAACATGTCCAATGTTTTTGTCTTGAAAGTTTAGCCATGATTAAACACAAATAGTATCACCCATTGTAATTACTCAACAGATAGATACTAGTAACAAAGATTAACTGAAATAGACAAGTAAAGGACTCAAAGTTGATTCAATGATTTTCTTATCCTACCTTTATCTGATTTTTATTGTTTGGATAGGAAGAAAATGATAGAAAAATGTATTATTTCATATCACAAAAAAAGATCATGCTATATTTTGCTGATGGTATGATATCAATTAGAGATCCTTACAGTATGAAAGAATATTTTGATAATATGCTATAAATTTTTAGTAATAAAAATATAATATTATTAATTCATGTTGATGTTATCAAAGACGTTTATAACAAAGGAGTACACCACAGTATAGCCCCGTAGAAATAGCAACTAACGGTTGAGTCTAATGAAACCTAAGCTTGGGCCTGATGTTTTTTGTAGAGTGATGCTATTTGCCCACACTTTTGAGTCGAAGAAACCCATTTTTTAAAATATATATTTTTTTTATTTTTAAATTTATCTTTAAATTAAATTATTTAAGTATCTAATATAAAACAATAATTATATATGATAACCAAATTTGAGGGAGTAAAATGAAAAAAAAAATCAAAATTTTAATGTACCTAGGCAAAACAGGTCTCTATTGAACTTGTAGATTTTGATTTTTATCTGTTAATCTATTATGGGCCTAAAGTCTATTGTATTTGGTTAGCCTGTAGGCCCTAATAGATTAATGGCCAACGAGCCACTATCTATATGCCCAACAGTAGCTGTTTGAACTAGACAAATAAAACTTTTTAAAATTTTAAGCTTTTATATTTCACCCGTTTGAGTTTTGTTATTTTTTCAAATCTCTCACTATAAAACTAACAAAGTCTCTATGTAATCTCTTTTCTACTTCTGGGGAATTATAAGAAATATTCAAGTGCAAGGGACTCTTTGAAAATAGTAGATTTTAAAAATTATATAATTTATCTAGCCAATCTCATCCCTTTATATCAAAATACCCCTACCTTCCTTGTCCACCCATCTCACTTCCTTCACCAGTCACCATTCTCTCTCTCCAATCGGGGCATGCCGCATTGAAGTTGTTACACCCATTTGACGAAAACAAATGCATTTTTAATTGATTTTTATGTTTCAAATTATATGTACAGAGGTTGAAATTCTTCACAAGCTATCCAAAATTTTCAACAAATTACCTGTGATTATGAGAGACACAACGAAACTATCATATATATCATAGAGTTTGTATTATTCAAGTCAATTAATCTTTTTTTTTTTAAATGTTTCCTATATATAGATTTTCTCTTGAAGAAATCAAATCAAACCACTTTGGATGCTATATGGAACATGGCGGAAGTCTTAATATTTTTGAATACTTCTAACATAAAAACAACTTCAATCATCTCCAAAATGCATCACCAATAATTAGTAAATACAAATATAACATATTTCTATTTCAAGAATGGTCTACTTCTCGAAATACGTTGAATAGAGAGAATTCAAAAAGACAAGGGTAATTTAGGAAACACGAGTCAAATTAGTTAGACAAATTATATAATTTAAAAAATTAGCTATTTCTTAATTGACCCCTCCCACTTGGCTATTTCTTATAATTCCCAATTTATTTTCTATATAACTTTTTTTTACACCATCTATATAAATAGTGGCGTAGCCAGAAATTTTTTCTTAGTCGGACTAAATTATTATTTTTGATAAATTTCAATAGTATGAAAAAATTTTATTAATAAAAAATATTTAGTAAAGGGAACTACTTTATCATATTTTGTCTCTTATAATATCATTTTCAAAAACATAAAATAAGAGTTATTTAACAAAAATGACAATTAACATTAATATATTATATATAGTTGCAATGACATTAAATATTTTAAGAATAAAAGTTGAAAGAATAAAAAAAAATCAAACCCATCAAGATATTGCACAAATTCCTAATTTTTAAATAATTTTTTTAAGACTTTGAACTATATATTTGTAATATAAGTTTGTATGGTCTTTTAGGATAAAAATAAAAAAAAAATCATACAAAGTTAAATGTATAATTTATAGATCAAATGAGAAAACGTGATAAAAGAAATAGTTGAGAGGTTGATGAAGTTTGTATTTTGAGGAGAGTGAGTGTTAGAGAAAAAAAAAAATGTATTTGTAGGCTGATAAGAGAAAGGAAAAAGTGAATTAAAACTTAGAATAATTTGATCCCTAATTTGATAAGTACATATTGGTTTGTTTGCGAATTAATCAAAAAGTCCTCGGAGGAGGAACGAGTCTCGAAGGTAACACAGTCCTTCATATAGCTGCAAGATACGGGAACTGGGTGGTGGTAACCCGGATACTTGCGCTTGATAATCGGAAAAGTTCCTTTATCTATAAGAAAAACGTCAAGGGTGAGACTCCATTGCATATTGCCGCCTAGTATGGTAATTAACTTACTGTTTTCTAAGGCATGGTCATGAAATAAGTTCAGAGATTTTGATTAATCACCATCAACATCAAATACTTTTAAAAAAAAAAAAAAAAAAAGCTTGGCAGTCTCCACTTGCTATTGCCATTGATGCAAGGTTAAATTATATTGCACGTCTCCCCATTCAGAAATATTCGACTTCCCTTGACTATGAAGGACCTGAACAATCGACACTCTTGCATGGTGCAGTCATTGATCGAGATTATAGTGAGTCTCGATTGATTTTCATTTCTCCTATGTATGTGGCTTTTAAATCATTCTTAGTTGCAAAAATTAATCCTTCGTTTATTGCAGTTAAACATAGATTTTATGATTATGATGCTGAAACGTACGAAGAAGGGGAGGAATCCCCTTTCATTGCGCCGCAGCCTCAGGTCATGTTAAAATGGCACGGCGCTTGTCCCAAGGTGAAGCTTCACTTGTATGTCAATCTGACATCAACGGTGAAACGCCTCTTCATTTGGAAACCAAATGTATTGAAAATGCTGCTCAAAGACTATCCAGATGCCATCGAGTTGAAAGACAAAAGTGGTCATAGTATCCTCCATATTGCAGCTCAAAATGGAAACTCAAAGACAGTCTCAATTATTATAAAGTTAGATTCGGTCAACTTACATGATAAGAATTGAATACCCTTTTGCATTTGGCTACCAGGGAATTCCATAAAGGAAAGGATATCCAAAAGTTACATTTAAATCTAAAATCAGACTCTATACTAATAGTAATAGTCTTAAGAAATTTTATTAACTATTAATATTATTGTTATTAAAATTTAAAATTTCAAAACCTGATATCAGACCAGATTTCGATCTTCTTAACTAATGTGTGATGTGTGTTTTCATTCATGGAATTCTTTGTTTATAATATATGCACAAATATCTTGGAGTTGCGTCGGCCGCCTCTAAATTAACTTGCTTTTATTGTCACATATCTTTCATGTGGTGAAATGCAGCACTTAACCAGAAAAGCGCTGAAGGAGGCCTATGCAGATCGAGGTCTGGACGCAGAAGACATCAAGGCGTAAGATTAGGAGCCCGGCAGACAGCCGGGGGATGCAGAAGACATCAAGGCGCAAGATGAAGAGCATGGGCGAGAGCCGAAGGACGCAGAAGACATCCATCAAAAAATTAGGAGCTTTGTTGGAATTTAAGATATAGACTGTGAAAGTGGGAGAGGCAAGGAAATGGCTCAAACAATCTGGGTGATGAATACACTGATCGCGACATTCAAATTCACCACAGCCTTCACCATTCCAGGGGGTTTCAGAAGTAGTGGGCCTTGTTAGGTGAAGTGGAATGAGGTTGGTAATGTGGAGCCAAAGATGGAGTGGAATGAGTTAGGTAAATGTGATAGTGGGATAAGTTAGGTAAATGTGATAGTGGACACCATTTGTGGCTAGGATTTATTATCACCTAACACACACCACTTGCTTCTCTACCTATAAATAGAGTTCATATTGAACTCTTCAATCACAACAACAAACAACAAAACACAACAAAGGCTTAAGAGAGCCAAGAGCCAAAATTAGAGAGTGTAAGGAAAGGTGTAGAGCAAGAGTGAG
>JANKKB010028555.1:0-15364 GCA_026225775.1 Bursera palmeri | reverse complement strand
TAATTGATATTATCTTATTCTCTTGAAAATGTAACCTTCCTAGCTATAATTTGACAAAAAGTTGGTGATTCCAATAATTTTTTTTTTGTTTTTATTCTAAAGCATGAATCTTAGGGGTGTTATTGTAATTCCAACTTTTTCCCGTTGATTGGAGTCCGTGGCTAATTCCTTCGAATTTAATGCAAACACAACCCTCATTACTTTGCTTCCTACCACTTCTCAACCGTTGGATTGTTCATAATCGATCCGAACCGTCGATTGCTTCCAACACGCAATGCAATGCTGCCCTGGCATAAGATACCAAATCCCAGAGTTGTGTGCATAAGATGCTAGACTGACATGCAATTATGAAAGAAGAGAAAACACGATAATAGCATGCGCACATGGGGGCCTGGATAAGGCCTGATGTGTTAGCTAAAAACGTACCGAACTCCCTCGTGCCTCTTTCAGCGTAAATGTGTAGAACCCACATCGGAAGAAAACACCAAAAGTCTTGTATGACGCTCTCTCTTTCTTTTTCTCTCTTCAGAATAAATCCCTTTTGCATACTCTTCGCCACTCTCAACTAAACCCCTTTCACACTCTGCGCTCACTTTTGCTTTTCAGAGATGGATAGCCAAGCCCAAGAACACCACAAGATGCATGCGTCAGGTTTTACTTCTTATTTTTATTTAAAGAAAAACCCACGGTGGTTTTGTTATGTGGGTATCGTTTTATTTGATGTATTTTAATGAGAAAGAATTGAAAGATTTGATTTTGATGAATTTGCAGGGCATGAGAGTCATGGAGTTCATTTGTGTCACAAATGTGGCTGGCCCTTTCCCAACGCGCACCCGAGTGCAAAACACAGGCGGGCGCACAAGAGAGTCTGTGGAACCCTTGAAGGGTACAAAGTGCTTGACTCTGAGGGTCACAATGTTTCTGATGATGATCATGATCACTCTGATGATGATCACAGAACCCCCAGTAAGCACCCTTATACACTTTTTGGAAATTTGTTTCCTATAGAGGAAATTACATTTGCAATTTTTATTCTCTCTAAGTAATGATAGTGAGGGTTGTCTTGAATTTGTGTGTGTGTGTGTGTTTGAAATGGTGAATTTTGTTTCATAAGGTCCGGAAACTGTGGAGAGAAATGGTAGTGGGAAGCTTAGTGAAAGCGTGAACAGATCGGAAGATGACGTGTTTTCGGATGCTGTGACAGAGTTTCCTGATAGTGGAACTGGTCCGGGGATTAAAGCTGTACCAGCAACTAATGATGATAAGATCGCGAGGAAGGATTTTAAGGATCTTAATGTCTTCTACTCTTTCAACGACAGTGGAGTTGATGGTATGCTATAATCAGTTTGGAAAGTTAAATATATTGGATGCACTTTACACGTCTTAAGCTACAGACATGCTTGATTTGCTTATGCATTTACTTAGTAGGATTAATTGTTGGTATGAGGAATGTTTCCTGTAATCTATAATAAACTTCAATTAATTACTGCAAGATCAATTATTTAATTGTGGCATAAAACAAAAGCTTTAGATTTTAGATACTGTCTTATGTTGGTTCAATGGCATGCTTAATAAAATGGGTCATTTGACCCATAGCAGCCAAGAGTTTTCTGATTTATGTTTTCGTTGTGGGTAATTGGTAGAATTTGATCACTTGACCGTAGTTGTGTCCCTGAATGCCAATATATGTTTGCATTATATACCTTCGATTTGTGCTTTTAATTTGTCTCCTCTATAATATGGTTTTTGTGCAACTTGTTTTGAAGTATGAAGGTAAGGGGTGATATTTTTATTTTTGTTTCTAAAAGTTACATTTTGATTTTGTGATGCGCAAGTAAGAGGCTTTTGACATTGCTTTGTACTATTCTGTATAGACTTAGAAAGTCATAGGACTTTGGTTTGCTATAATCTTTTAGTACAATAGGGACAATTAAACGAATCTCTGAGATTATTCCTAAAAAGACAATTAGAACCTTAAGGTTTTAGAAATAACACAAACTATACTAAATTAGTTACACTTTGTAAAAAGTGGCACTTGGCATGTGAGACTTGGAAATTTCATATATACCCTTATATATCAGTGCATATAAACAATCAATCAAGATCATAAAAACATATCACTTGCTAAAACACCATATTGCTTGGGAGGCTCATTTAATTCTGGAAAGAAAATCTTAACCTATAATTTGGTTTAGTGTGTGCATGTATATACACGTACACATTTATAAAGTAACAAAAATCACCAGTAAATAAACAATCATTTAACCATATCTCCTGCATAGTTGATCAAGAATGATACTTGGTTTTCCTTCATCAGCAAAATTTACTTCCATGAACCAAACCTAAAGCATCAATTCACTCATCATAACGTAAACTCATTTCATTTTATTTGAATGCCAAACATGCTTGTTTCCACTATTTCTTCAATGTCAAAATAAAAGAACTGCATGCTTCTTTTTCATAAATAGAAACCCATTGTTGAGTTTTGATTGATTGGGGAATTTCTAGTTTAGAGAGAGAAATTGACTTGGGTTTTAGAGATTTGTAACTATCTGTGGTTTTGTGTGGGGGTGGATTGGCAGTGATGTTATGTGGGGTGGATTGGCAGCAGTGGTGTGGGAGTCGATGGTTACTTTTTTTTCCCCCTTTGGTGTTGGTGGTCTAGCAGTGCACTAGAATGGGGGTGGATTTGGTGTTGGTGTGGGCTTGATCAAAAGTGCACTAGTGTAGGATGTGGATTAGCGATGGTGTGGGGCTGAGGATTTTTATTTTATTTTATTTTTTTCCATGGAAATTGTTATTTCTCTGAATGCAAGGATGAGAAAGAGAGAGTGGTTTGTGAAAGGTTTTTGCTAGTTTCACATATAAATGCAGAAAGAATAAGGTGGTTGCTTTTGGTCGAAGTGGAGTGTTTTTATTACAAAACTATTGGAGGATGTATGTCAACTTGTGGTGCATAGTGTCTCCAAATGCTTCGCAGAGATTTCTAGGATTTGAATTCTTTTTTCTTTTTTTCTATTTAATATAAATAGTATTTATTTACCATTACTCTCATATTTCATATAATTAAACGTTCCCTATATAATGTCGAGGATAGTTTTTGTTATTTTTATTATCTTTACTGGAAACTGAAGAGGTCCGTTGCAATTATCCCTAAAAAATGATTCTCTATGGGATTTTATCAAAGAGTTGTAGAAATAGATTTTCATATATTTTCCAAGTTAACTTAGTACTCATTTGTGTATTTAGATGCATATGTGAACTCGATATAATGTATTAAAAGATGTGAAGCACTGTAAATGATGTGGATTAATTTAACTGTGCAACATGTAAAATTCCATTACTGATGAAGGTGTGTGATGTATTTTAGCTCAGAAAGATTCTAAGAGTTCTGTTTTGTTCTCTTAATTAGGTTTGCACCAATGTGGTTGTGATGTGGGGTGGAATAGACAAGATAAATGGAAACCCAACTTTAAAATAAATGTTATAAAGCTTTAGAATGGTAGAAATAAAAAGTCCATGCAGATATAAAATATATTGGGCCTGTAATTTTACATTCGTACAAACTGAGATCTGAAAATTCTCTTTGGTAGATTTAGTTAAATGGAATGCTTCCAAGGAAAATGCACTTTGAAAAAAAAAATGGCTATATCCATTTTTTATTTTTTTCCAGGTAAACAAAAATGAATAATGTATGATGTATATGTTTTAGGGGAATATAGTTTTTTTTTTCTGCCTTTTTTAAAAGAAAAAAAATCTAATAACTTATTTTTGTGTCTCAATTGTTTTAAATTTTCTCTTATGCATGCTAGACAAAAAATATTATTATTCATGAAACCAATGGAATGAAGTTATGGGTTTATAATCACATATGAATACACAACTAAGCCATGTTATAATTAACTTGTTAATCAACTTCTAAAAATATGTAAATTTAAGTTATCATCTTGAACTCTAAATAGTATAATATCTTATAGTGTTCTTTTCTGTCTTCAAAATGAACTGATGATAGAAAGTGATAGATTGAAAGCAAGGGGTTTTACCACTTAGTCCAACCGTTGCGTTTCCATGCTGGTTTTGTTCTCTATTATTATTATTATTATTATCATTTTTAATATTAATTGTTAATTTATGATATTATTTTTTATTATTTTTTTATTTACCCATGCTAATTTCGTGATTAAATGAATTAGATAAGCACCTGAGTGATTGAATAGAAGCTTTTGACCCTTATCTTTTCGTGAGAAACCAATGAATTTGCAAGAGAATAACACCCTTGATTTTTTGTTTTTGTTTTGTTTTGTTTTTTTGTTTTTTTTTTTAATTTGTCAAAGATACTAGGATAATGTCAAACAACTCTTGTCAATTTCCTCACACAAGGTACATTGTCTTGCATGGACCCACACAACTTCCAGCTTCTCCACATCAACTATAATTTTCTTAATCTGAGTCTGAAAAGATAACAGTTTCAACAATTGTTAGTGCCCAAACCTAGGAGTTATTGTTTCAGTTTTGTATTTTTCATGATAAGTAATCAGCATCTAAATGGAATATTAGAAATTCTGGCCCCAAATGTAATAGGAACCTGAATCAAGACAGTGAGAAATAAAGACTTGAAATAGGAAATTGATATAAATAAAATAAATAATTTTTAAAGTAGTCCTCTACTGTTTTACATCTGTGCACTATTGGATTAATGTTGTACATTTCCCATCAAGTGACTAATTTGAAGTATTAGTTTTTATATTGTAAGTTTCTCAAATTATTTATCTAAGAGTAAACTATGAAGTGCTACAATTGGTGCATATCATGGTAATTTTGGAGCTGATCTCTTTTATCAATTATAATTCTATATGGTGGTTTTATTTCAACAAGTTCACTGTCATTTTCAAGATGATGTTTCTGGAGTGTGATTGTATTTATTCATATAACTGTACAGATATCGTTGAGCCACAGTGTAAGTCTCTTGAGAGCAGTCAAGTGAAAATTCCTGAAGATCCTGAAAATATGGCTGATTTAGCAGGGAGTATTCTTGCTAATAAAAGGCAGTTGGCATCTGAGTTTTCCCCCATCAAACCTGAAATTCCAACAGATGAGTCGCAGGAGACTAAGATAATTAATGCTATTGATGATGTAACAGAAGATGTTCAGCTCTCTCCTGGTGAATATCCAGGCCAAACATCTGAGGCAGAATCCAAGAATCAAGAAAATGAGGAGATTACTTCAGAACCTATGCCAGCTGATGGAGTTGTTCTATTGAAGGAAGATCATGGTGGTGAGATGTCGTCTAAGATGTCCTCGAGTGTTTCAACCCCAGAAATTGAATCTTTTGAACATATGAATGCTGCTGATGATGCTAAAGTTAAGGTTGGTGCTGAACAAGGACTAGACCTTTCTGGTTCTATCAATTCAATGGAGTTTTTGAGTGGAAAGGGAGAAGGAAAAGAAAATGTGCATGAGCTTTCTGTACCAGCTGATATCCCAGTGGTAACCAATACCGAGACCATGCTTCAAGATTTTAAAGATCATAATCGATCTAAATTCCCACAGTCTGCAACCTCAGATTCATGTGAAAGAATTAAAGGTAAGAACGATGACATTGAAGATCTTTTTTCCATCGAGAATTTTGCCAGCTTCCATTCAGGACAGCCAAGTGAAGCCACCAAGGTGTCTGCCTCAGATATGCATGTTTTCGAATATAACTATTTGCATGAATCTCCTCTGGTAGAAAATATGTATTCTGATATGAAGAGTGATGGGCCTCAGATCTTGAATGAAGCAAAGCACACAGTTGGCCCTGTGGATGCCAATGCTGTGGTCATGGATGATGCTGGTAATTATGAAAAGGCTATAGATGGAATGTGTGATGTAGCTGAAAATGATGGGAGTGAAAAACTGAGAGAGGCAAGTTACGCTAAAAACAGTGAAACAGCTTTTGAATCAGCTAATCTCCCTGGATACTTGGTCAATCAAACAACTAATTTACATGGAAGTGATGATGCTGGTGAGTCTGAGAAGGCTAAAGTAGAAAACTGTGGTTTAGTGGAAGTTGAAAGCAGGGGGCAATCTGCGGAGGGAAAAGTTACATTGAAGACAGAAACTGCTTTTGAATCTGCTAGCAGTCTTCATGAAACCCAAGTTCCTACTGAGGATCTGCGGACTCTGTGTGAAACGAAGTTGCCAGAAACCGAGTCCAAAAACTTGGATAGAGCTTCTGTTGAGGTTTTGACGAATGGCAATGTCAAAGCACAAGCAGAGTGTGTTGCTGAACATGGAAGAAATGTTGAGATATTAGAGAGAACTCCAGAAGTCCATGCAACAATAATTCCTCAGAGTTCTCCTTTAGATACTGAATCTTCAGTGCAAAGTTCTGTTGCTATTGATGATAATAACCATGGCAGAGAGTTAGGTGGGGGAGATTCTCTTGTTAATCAGTCTCTGCAGCAAGAAAGTGCTGATAATAACTTTCTTAAACATCAGCTTGTTGCATCTGCAAATGATGTTTCAGTTGATTCATTAAGCCAAACTGATAGCTTGGACGCCAACTGGGGTTCTATTTCAGGTACACATGCACCTTTTTCAATGAAAATCTGGCTATTACTACAACTTGATATCGAAATGAAGATTTTACATCATATCATTTCATGAGGTTAACTTATTGTAGAATGTAGATGCATATATGTTTTTGCGTGGTTAATGTGTCTGCTTTATTGTTATTGACTCAAATCTGTGTGCTCCGTCTGATGAACTACTTAGGATATTAATCTGATGAATTACTAAAGGTCTGATATGTTTTGAAATTTGTGGACATATATTTTTAAAGAATAAAAAATCAGAACAATGAATTTAAATTTCATATTTTTAAGATTTGAAAATGTCTTCAGTAATGAATTCCGAAAATAGCATTTTGGAAATCAAAATAAGGAAACATTTTTAGAACAAATTCTATAAAAGGCAAACAAAAGTTTGCTAATATTATCAATAAAATAAAAAATAAATAAAAAGCTACTTGTAAAAAATTAACTACTTGTAAAATTAATAACAAATAGATGTAAATGATTTATTTATTTATTTTTACTCACCATTAAAGACGAAAATTTAGTTCTTAATTTCACATAGTATTAATTTATTTTATGTCTTAGAAAATTATAAATTGTATGAAGTGTACTTTATCCTTTAAAATATATTATTGCATTGCAGTAACTGAGAGAGAAATGTTTAGATTGCGTTATTGTATTTATTGAGGAACAAATGTTGGCGACTGCTTTAAAAGTCGATAACTTGGTGGATATTTCACCATGTTATCTATTGTTATTGTGTTATTTATATTTATTTCATTTGCTTCGTGGTTGGTAAAAAGATCTAGAAGTGCAAATTGCCAATTGTTGTAATGCTGCCCAATAAGAGTACAAGTAAAAAGAATTTCTCCTAACTTTTGGGTGTGTAATACAATGAATGGAGTGACTATTTATAGATAACTCAGCCCACCAAGCCATTTATCCTAGCCAATTACATACGAAAAGCTACTTGAAGAACAAATGAAAGCTTAATGTTAGGCCACTTTTCATTTGTTCTCCAAGTTATTTGTTGTGTTAATTCGCTTCAATAAATGGCTTGATGGGCTTGTATTACTTTTCCAAAAGTTAAGAAAAATTCCCTCTGCTGCTATTTTTATTAGTGTAGTATTACAACAACTAAGAGTGGGTATTTATAGATCTTCTTGTTGCCCATTTGGCAAATGAAATGCAGACGGGTGGTACAATAGACAATAGACAATGTGGATAAATATTTACAAATTTTACAACAGAGACTATTATTGTCTTGAGAAAAGAGAAAAAAATGCAAAAGTATTTTCTTCCTTTTGATGACTTTTGTGCCTTAGAGGAGTGCTAAGTGCTTATGACATCTGGATTATTCCTTTAATATAAGTGTCAGCCTCACTTGTGTAATAAAAGCCTCATCCTTTTTATTAAATTGCATTTTTGTTGCATAAAATAAAGCCTCATCCTTTTTATTCTTGAAAATTACAGTTAAGTCATTCTTAGACATAGACTTTTCCAGATCTTCTGGTTATTTAGCTCTCCTCTTATACTTTAATGGGTAGCACTCACTTTCCTCCTAATTGGACATTGAAAATGGAATTTCATTATGGTACATTCGCTATTCATTTGACGAGGTAGAAAAAGAGAGAAAAACAGTAACATAACCCATTCCCAAATAAGCCATAAGGCTAAGATTGTATTTGGATTGAATTGCATTTTCGTTTTTGGGACTTTTTCTGATGTAAAAGGGCTAGCACTTGTTCAGTTATAGATTTACTTTTCCAAAGTCGAAAGTGGGTACAACCATTACAAGCATACTATTCAACTAAAAAGAAAATTCTTTTTTAATAATGTTTTGAGTAATACTATTCTTTCCAAAAAAAAAATTATCATAAATTCTATCCTAAGTAATTTGTTAAGTGACTTGGCAATTACTGTATAGATACAATGTGATAAGTGATTTGGTAATATTATATTACTTCGGATGAGATTTGGTAAATTTTTGGGGAAGAATATTTATTACTCTTTTAAAATTTTATAAAAATAAATAGGATATATAATTGTTAGAAAAGTTCATAATCCTAATCTCATAGATGTAGCATTTATTCATAACATATGCATATTTAAATACTATAAACTCATACCTGGGATTGAAGTGGAGGCCATAGTGATAAGCATAGATGCCAAGAATTGCCAAGAACTGATTTATTGTGGACCTATGTAGAGGAGGGTAATTTTAGTCTTTGCATTACATGGGAGGTTTCTACTCATACATATATACAAGTGAGTTGGCCCATTGGGTTCACTATTCAAGACATTTAGGATTAAGGGCTGATATTTCTTTTTTTTTTTTTTCTCTTTGTAATTCTTGGAAGCCACTCTTATCATTATGGCTTCTTCCTCAATTCAAGGTATGGGGTTTATGATATAAATGTAATTATGTTATACATAGATGTTATATTTATGGGATTAGGTCTATGAAATTATATATATATATTTTGAAGGGACCTTTTAACTTTAATCTAATTTATAACCTAATATTAATAGAAATTACAGGTGTAGATGTAATGATGTGACAATTATATTGTATTATTTTAAATAATCTTCTTATCTCTTTTTCTTATTCTCTCTCTTCCACTTTTAATGATTTTTTTTTCTCTCCTCTAATCCTTCACTTTGGGTTTAATCTTTTTTTTCCTCTCTCCATTTTGTGCTAAAGCATATTTATTCTGCTCCATTTTGAACTAGAGCATATTTATTTTGCTTTAGAAAATATTCGCTATGTTTTTTAAAAATGTTAATATTCTTTAATGTTAAAAATTAACTCCCTTTCCTTTTATGTAATATAATATGGAGAAGAGATAAGAAAATTATTAATTACAATGCAAATATACTTTTCACATTATAAAATTTACAGTTTTGATTTTTATTAATCTAATCAGTCACAAATTTATGTAAAATATGTGTATAATTAAGGGGATGTTGATCCTTTTATATATATTGCATGGTGTTTCCTTATTTCCATATTCAGAATTTATTATCATAAGCATTTTCGAATCTGAAAAATACAAAATTTGAGTTTTTTATTATTATTATTATTTTTATTTTGAAAACATTTTTTCTTAGAAAATAGAAGTGCAGCATTCAATGCTGAAGAGGCCCTAACATTTGGAAATTCTGGTTAGCTTGTTCAAGGAAACACTTCCTTTTTCCAGACACAGACACTATCTATCATCTATGTGCAAGACTTGATGTTTATATTTAGCACAAAGCAATCACTTAGCTTTCTGAAATGAAGTCTATTTACTTACTTTGATGCATGGAACAGTGCTTTCAACGCAATCAGATACACCACCTGTTGTTGATACTGAAACATTACCATCAACCGATTCCCTAGCATCAACAGAAGCAGAGAAAACCAACTTGAAGAAAGGAGAAGGTCTAACTGAGAGACAACATTCTGAAAAATCAGAAGTCTTTGAAGCACCATCTTTCATGACCTTAGTTGAACCTGGAGGTAGGGGTGACCGCAAAGCTGCTGCTTCTGACATTGGGACAGCACAGAGCCCACAGCAGCTGAAAGCTCCACCTTCGCAAGCTGGTTGGTTTCCTTCTCTAACGCATGTTGCAAATGAGTCACCAGGTAGAAAGAAGAATGAAGAGATAATTGCCAAGGTCACCAACTGGAGTACGACTGGGAAGCAACACACTCCTTTGAAGAACCTTTTGGGTGAGGCCAATCTTGAATCCAAACCAAAGTCACCAAACGCAAGGGAAAATAAAACTCCTAATAATGAAACAACGGTGCGAAATTACAATGGTGGCATGGCCACAAAAACAGTGAGCTCAACTCTGGGTCCTGAAGTGCCCGCAGCTGAACATGCAAAGAAAGATACAGTGAACGAACTGAATTCTACAGCAAGGTATCCAGCAGACATCAAGAGAGAGAAGAGGAAAGTGAAGGGGAGACCTTACTGGCAACAATTTGTTTGCTGCGCTTCTGTAAATTAGGAATGCGTCATGCCTTAGTCAGATAATATATACATATAGAGACTGCAAAATATTGGTGTGACCTTCTGTAGCACTTGTTTTTTGTGCTTTTGATGTCTGGTCACTATTGCAAAACTTAATTTTGTACTTAGATTAGTTTGTGTGTGTACAGATACTGGTCGCCATTCAGCTTATTGTTAGGTTTTGTGGTCTAGGGATTGGAATTATGTGCTACAGTTCTGTTAATTAGATATACTCAGTGGTCTATTGTTGTTAATGGAAGTTTAATTCTGTTTGTTTAGGCTGGTAAGTTTTGGATTTAGTTTTTTATTCATTAATTTCTTTCCTTTGCGAGAGTAATTCTTATTTTGTGGTTCATGGGGTATTGGACTGGAGATAGCATCGTTTTGTATAAATAAAATATTAGATTTCTAAAAAAATAGAAGGATAATTTTATATATTATTTGATAGTAGTTCATTTTTTTAATCTAACGGTGGAAAGAGTTATTGAGTCGGTAGAAACAAATCATCTTTTAATTTTTATTTATTTATTGGATTATAATAAATCAACGTTTAAATAGATTATAGTAAGTCAACCGTTATCAAATACTTTATAAAATTAAATTTGACACAAAAATAAAATATTAATATTACACCTATAATAAATAGTTCTTTTTTTACCTTATTGAATAAGCTTCACTTGTTAACTGCAAATCGACCATTGTATTTAAATCACAAAGCTCTTTGAAGTCATAGTTTTTTCTTTTTCACTATTATTTAGTCTCATTAACAGATCTTATCAATTCCCGTCTTGACAAAAATGTGAAAAGACATTTTTACCTCTATTAACATAAATCCTAATTTTCAGTTTACATAAAACCAGAGACGGAGCTTCTCTATGGCCAAGGGGGGCCATGACCCCCCCGAAGAAAAAAAAAAAAAATCACTGTTTTATAAATAAAATTTTTTTAAAAAAATAAAATTTTACCTTTGGCCCCCCCTAAAAAATCTGAGTTTTTCTTTTGGCACCCCCCAAAAATTTCTTCCAAGCTCCGTCACTGCATAAAACCAAAATCCAAAATGGTGAAATGGTGGTGCATTTGGCTTCATTTGAAGTTTTGGTTGTTGGTGGTGGTGCTTGTTGAGGTAGATGTGATATTGTGTGGTGGCGTGGTGTTTTTTAGATCATATTTTCCTCAATACACAATCATCAACTCATTCCTAAAGCTAATGATTGAAAGATTTATCTTTAAACATTCAATCAAACAACAAATCATAAATATCTTACTAGAGTTTATGGCAAATCATCAATACAAATGGAAACTAAATCTAAACCAAGCGTTCATTGTGCCAAAGTGACAACAATGAATCAAATCCCAGAATAAAGCATTCTAATGTACTATTAAAGATTAAACACAAACATGAAAGAATCAATGAAAAACAAAAGAAAATTGAAGAATCTAGTCTCAAGGGTCGTCACTCCTCGCCATTTTGAAACTTAGGGTTACAATAATAAGAAGTTATTTTATACAGAAACGAATCTGTCTTTTGGGCGCCGCAACAATGCTTCTTTGGTGTTGCAGCGTTGGCTCTCTAGAAAATATTTGAATTCAGTGTTTGGGCGTCGCGATGCTGAGCCTCTATTTTGCCTTCAAAATGCTTGATCAATTGCCATCTTTTGCACTCCATATTTGTAATTGATTCGCCAATGCCAACCAAATTCTAGTGTATTATCAAGTACTTAACCTTAATTGATAAACATTATTCACATATTTAAATAACTTAATTATTCACTTTTGACTCATGATCAGTACCCACATATACATAAGTGTCCATTGCTTTCTTGCTATCAACTCATTAAGTTTAAATTTATTAACTACTCTTAAGATTGCTTTCTTTTCCATTAGGGATTTGTGTACTTGAAATACCCATAAGAGCAACACATTGCTCTTCATACTAACAAGTATAGCTAGAAAAGCTCACAAATTAAAACTAAGTATAGCTAGAAAAGCTCACAAAATTAAAACTAAGTTTCTGTGTATTGATGGTTTAAGGAATGAGTCATGTTTTGTTATTAGATAAATCTATCCCCATCTTGGATGCTCAGTTCCAATGCCACCAGGGGCTTCACCAAACTCTATAATTCCTTAAAATTGTTGATTTTCCTCAATTTTTGGTTGCTTATATAAGAAACTCAAAATTTCATTCACAGTTTCTGTTTCATGGATGTTCTCATCTTCTCCTTCACATGCTATACTTTTTTATTGCAAAAACTTTGGTAGATGTTGATCTTGGGTTTGATTTAGAAATAAACGATAGAGAGACTAGAACACTGAGAGGCTGATGCCTTCAAATTCTCTTAGAATGTTAAAAATAGCCAAAAGATTGCAATCTTCAACGTTGAGAAGCATTGAGCTATGTTCTTTTCCTATTTCATTCAAAGTCTTGAGAATTTTGCAAAACATTTTGTTGATGTTCTTTGTAGAGTTCAAGTAGAATAGAGTAACAAAGAAATCTTTTTATCATTACATTTTTATCCTTCTCATGCGGCGCACTAATAGATTTAGTGGGGCTTAAATAACAACACTTTTTTGTAGAGATATTTACTCTTGCCTCCAAGTTAAATTTTGAGAAAACACTTAACTCCAAACTTTTACTAAACTAACAGTTATCACCAAAAAATTATTACTGTTTCTCCAAAAATTAATACTCACTCCTCAAAAATCTAGGAGGTAAGTGATAGTTTTGGGGGATAAGTATTAGTTAAACAAAAATCTGGAGTTAAGTGTTTTCTCAAAATTTAACTGGGGATCAACGTCATTTTTCCCTTTTTTATATATAGTTGTATGGCCTAACCCAATACATCGATTGCTATAGGATTTTAATATTGCATGATGCATGTGGTTTGTTGTTTGATCCATATTGCATGTTGCTTGAGAATAAGTCCAATTTAGTAAATCCTTCGACTCCTGAATTGGATTGGGCGCTTTAGAATGCATTTGTATGAAAACATGTATCACTTAGTGATTAATTTACGACCAAAATAATGGTATTGAGGTTCTTACTTTATTGTTTTATGGGTTAAACTTCAATTCGTGCCAAAAAAATAAAAAATAAAAAATGTGTCCTATTAAGCCTATGTTCAAAGTTAAGAATAATATTTCTCCATCTATTAATTTATGTTGCTTAAATGAGTTTACGTTTGAATTATAAAAAATGTTTAAATAACATTTAATTTAATAATTTTAATGAAAAAGATATAGTTAAAAAATGATTATTATAACTTCTTTTCATGGAATATTCTTTGAATATGGGGTATAATACATGTTATACATTTTCTAAATTTTCTACATTAGAACATATTAAAATAATGATAGTTGAGAAATTATCAATTACCATTCTTACTTTTTACTTAAATTTAACTCATATGAGACTTTTGTCTTTTTTTCTCTTTTGTCATCCTTAAATTTTTTAAAAATATCTTCTAAAGTCTTTTATTTAAATATTTCGTCAGTCAACATCTGTTGACCTTCAAATTCTAATAACTATACCATTTTATTTCTATTAAAATATAAAGAGAAGACTAATTTTTAAAGGATAAAATCGAATTAAACAACCAAATTATCCTTAGAATAAATACCAACGTTTCAAATAAGAGATTGAACATTATGTTTAAATGTCATGGCTACCTACCAACTGCTACAATGATTTTCTTTTTATATTTTTTTTGTGACATTATCAATTTATTGTATATGATTGTTTTTTTACTTGATTTTTTGTTCTGTTTATTTAATTGTTTTATTCTAAATTTGTTCTAATAATTATTATTTATAAATTATTTATTTTATGTTTATGGTGAGTATTGGTGGCATAAAACCGAAATTTGATTGAATTTTGACTAGATTGGTTGGTTTAGATTGAAGGAGATTATGCATTTTTTAGAAATGGAGAATGATTTTTTTTTAACTTATTATATAATATTTGATTGACAATATTATTTTTTAAACTTATGTTTTGATGGTTTTTATTTTTTCATATTTTATCTTTATTAAATTATTAATATTTCATTACATAATTATATAGAACTATAAGAAGATAAATAGAGGTATTATAATCTTTACTTCCACTTTTTTAACTTTGCAATAGATAAAAACCAATTTGTCCTTCCACCATTTGATAATCTTTAACATTTTTTTTAACTAAAGGACATAAAAAGATATTTTTTGAAAACTTAAAGATGACGGAAGAGAAAAAGGGCAAAAGTTTAGTATGAAAGAAATTTAAGCAAAAGATAAGAATGATCATTGAAAATTATTCAATCATAATAACGAGAAAATGCTGAATAACTACGATATTGATTTCAATGGGAAGTTAATATTTTAATTATTTAAAATTCTTATTTCGAAAAAAATCTCCAAATCTTTGATTTTGAATAAAGTGATTTTATTCTATGGTGACATAACGACCGGATGGATATGGAGATTTCCTGTTATTTCTAGAACCTTAGGGTTTTTTTTTTTTTTTGGTTGTAGCAAAGTCTTGGATATATTAAATTTTTCATCTTTGTTTAACAAAGCGACAACTAAGTTAAAAAAATAACTAAAATCAGGAGATATTTTAAAACTTAGTCAAATTTTGTCATCTTTTTTAATTTACCTAATCAATCGATGAACAAATATGCCAACAGATGGGCCAACACGTTTGTAAGGTCCTTACAAACCAGAGGTCCAGATAATAATAACCTTTATGGGTTGACACATGATCACGCTCAAAATTAACCTTCGGCTAAGCGGTTGTTGTAGCGTAGCTTTAGGTATCGAATCCACAGGGAG
>JANKKB010028554.1:0-15359 GCA_026225775.1 Bursera palmeri | reverse complement strand
GCTAGCTACATTTCTTATTTTCTCTTCTACAATTTGCGTGCCTAAGTACTGTTTTAATAAGTAGAATTTGAAACGTGTACCTGTGCACCCTTTGAAGCTCTCAGATCTTTGAGTATAGCAAACACTCTAATTTCTCCAACTAAGATTCAGGTCACACTCTAAATACTAGCTACATGTCCCAATACTTTGAGATTGAGTAGGTCTAAGAAAGCTAGAAAGGTTGTCACACGTTACTTCAAACCATTTATCAAAGTAACAGTCTTTTCCAATTCCAAAAGGATACTCTATTGTGACACTACCATATTAAGTCGGACATGATAATGAAGATGCTGATGCTTTGATTGACCAGAATAACAAAATGAGATGCAACAACATCAAATGATGAAAAGCCTTGATTATTAATTATCTCTAACCCTCCCTCGTTTCCTTTGAGAAAATTAAAGGAGATTTAACACATTTATATAGTGTGATACCCTCAGTTTGCAGTTAGCTAGAGAAAGCATTACTCTAAGTTTTGCTTTAGACTTCTGACTTTGTGCGCATTTCTGTGCTCATCTATGAATGAAATATGTGTTTGCGCACGTGTGAAAGAATGCAGATATTTATAGTGCCGGCTTAAGAAAATTGCAAACTAATGGCTATTTCAACATGTGTAGCTTATAATTAATATTCTTCTATTGGCAAATAAATTAATCATTTAGAATTATTAAACTCATACGATAGCTTATTTATTCTTCAACCAATTACATGCATTAGATTTTTTAGGATATGCATTACATTGTCAAGTAACATATTGTACTCATGTGTGATCTCTTTCATCTTCAATTATTTGAAATCAGAGGAACAACAAATCTATCGAGGAAACGTGACATTGTCAGAAAATGATCTTGAGAAAGATTGACCAGTTTCAACACAAAATGACATCATGAGAGATGAACCTCCAGTTTCAAACCGACTACTAGACATGTGATCATCTTTAACCAAGTCATTCTCTTTACAGCTTTGTTGTATAACTAATGCTCTGTTGGATTCTCTAAACCCATCTAGCTCAGTTGCTACTTCTCTCATTGTAGGCCTTTTCTTCCCATTTAAATCCAAACATCTTCTTGTGAGATTAGCAATCCTCATAATCTCTAATTCTTCACCCTCCTTCAAAACTCGAGCATCAAGGATTTCAAGCAACCGATTCTCTTCAATTGCTTCCAGAAAATATGTTGCCAAACTTTTACAATCTTCATAACTGGATGAACGAATCGGTTTTTGCCCAGTCAAGAGTTCAGCAAGAACTACTCCAAAGCTGTAAACATCACTTTTATCTGTAAATTGGCTTGATTGAAAATACTCCGGATCTATATATCCGAAAGTTCCACGTACTAGAGTGGTCAAGTGAGTTTGATCAACCATAATAGATCTTGAAGTCCCAAAGTCTGACACTTTGGCCCGATATTTGTCATCTAAAAGTATGTTTGTAGACTTGATGTCTCGATGATAGATAGGTGTGGAAGCGGCCGAATGCAAATAGCATAGAGCTCCTGCAACTTCTGTGGCAATACGTAAGCGCAGCTCCCATGTGATTGGAAACTCCTCATTTTCGTCATGTAAATGCTGAAAGAGCGTTCCATTGGAAATGAACTCAAAGACCAAGAGGGGAACTTCTGTCTCCAAGCAACAACCCAGAAGTTGAACCACATTTTTGTGGTTAATTTGCGATAATATGACAACTTCATTAATGAATTCCTCAACTTTACATCCATCTACTATCTTGGACTTCTTAACGGCAACTATTCTTCCTTCTGCCAACATTCCCTTGTATACCATGCCCTGACCTCCTTGACCAAGGATTCGGTTGACATTGTAGTTGTCAGTAGCCTTTCTCAATTCCTTGGAAGTAAATAATTTTGTTCTTGCAATGCTATCTTCGTTGGAGGAGAGTTGTCGCTGTAAAAGTAAACCACCGTTTCTTCTGAAGAATTTTTTCTTCATCCTCGTTTCCTTTCTTTTTTTTATCAACCTGTACGACCACCATGCTCCAACCAGTAGAAACGTTAACATTCCAAGCCCAGCACTGCAACCTGTACAATTCAATAACAGCAACAAAACATTTTTTATTTTAATCTCGTTCAGTGAACAAAATTTTGATTAATATAAACCAGAAGGAACGGAAATAGAAACCAACAGGATATATATTTATACCTTTGACAACAACAAATTTGTCCCGAGGATTTACTTTTAATAATTCAGTACCATTTCTCTTTGAGGAGCACCACTTTGCTTTATCCTCGGAATCACGAGTTTCATAATTAGGAGGACAATGATCGGAGCACCGATGGCCGTTCGTGGTGTTACAGACAATGTCACCTGCACAAAAATTTAAGAAAATGAAATTAATTAGATGATCTTCTCTTCGGCAATTTGCTTGTCTGGATATATAGTGTACTTCTTTAATTAATAGGAGATGAGGATGTGTACCAACGCATCCTAGGTAGCTATCAGATGTTATATCGTCGCAAAGACAATAGTAGCTGGAGTTTGATGCTATTAAACAGTATTTATCCTCATTACAAGATTTATCGCCTGAGCTAAAAAGCTCCGCACATCTTCCTCTCCGTTGTCCCCATTCCAGCCTCACTGGAACGTGTAATTGATTCTTCAAATCTTGGAGTTCTGTTTGACTGATTGAGTTGAGATATTGGTTGTCAACCAGGACGGCAGATCTGCATCGGTGGCCATTAGCAGTAGGATTAAATAGGTGACTGTCAAACCTGCTTTCCGGAGGAATGGGGCAAATTAAATAACAGCAACTACTATTTTCATGAATTGGCTCACAATCACAAGTAGACAGACAACCAATACTAGTTGACGCACTCTCTTTCATCATCGCATGCTTGTCACAACCAAAGAAAACAACTCTATTTTGCGTCTTTGAAATGGAAAAGGGGCTGCCTTCCAGGTTAACGCCTGGACGTTGACGATTCGTAGGATATTTGACGACAGTTGTATAGCCCGAATAATCTATTTCTTTGTATATTTCCAGATTGATGCTGCCCAAGAAAGCTTGTGAAGAATGTGAAGAAGAGCTGTTGCAAGTTACATTAAACCACTTATCATAGTAGCACTCGTCTCTGATTCCAAATGGGTACCATACCACGACATTACCACAGCTTTGTTCACATTTTGATGCTGATTCTTTGATTGACCAGAGTAACAAAATCATATGCAACAACACCATAAGATGGACAGCCATGATCAGTTCTTTCTATTCATTCTTTTCTTTGCAAAAGTTAGTGAAGATTTAACATATGTCTAGAGTTAAATACGCACTCCGGCCGGCCAGCTAGAAAGCAATTAGGCATGGAAAGTGAATCGATCTTTCACATTTTAGACTTCCAGATAAAAATAATAATAAAGCAGGAAAGATTCTTTTAGATGAGATTTTATATACTCGGTTAACCGGGGCTATCCTTTATTTCAGGAGGAAAGATTCTTTTGAAAATTTTGTAAAGATTTTCTTTTTTTTTTTTAATACAAAGTATAAACCTTTACCATACCATAAGTAAGGATTGTTTAGTCGTATAAAGAGGTAAGACCCACATATTTAAGTAATATAAAATAATACTAGACAAAATAGGTGTGACTCCTCTTGATTCTCGTCCTCCAATCATTGTGAAGTCTCAGGTGATGGGCCTGATGGCTTTGTAGGAAACTAGTTTCAGCTCCGATGAACTTTGAGGAAGAGACATTGATTGGAAAAAAATGTAAAGATTCTCTTTGTCTATAAAAATTAAATGAACAAGATTAAATTATGATGGTTATAGTGTACAGCTATAGTTTCTATTTTTCTAATGTAACGCAGGTGGCCAAGCATGCAGCTACCACGAGTCTGGCTTTGCATGCGAGTGCAACAGCAAGGAAGCTGCCTGCTTCAGCCATAAAATGAAGCATGTAATTAGTATTATTATTATCTACAGCATCATAATGCATGTGCATGAAACCTAAAAGTAGCCTGAGGGTGAATGATGGGTAGAAATTTTTATTTTGTTGTTGGCCCATGTTGTCAAACCACACCTATTTACTCTATGTTTCATACTGATTTTCGTATTATTTAATACTGTGTACTTCATTTTTTTTTTCTTCATTCTTATATAATTTTTTTTTAATTTAATACTCGATCGGCGCTCTACTTTTTGTCTGTGTTCTCATGTTCTATAACTTAAAAAGAGAATTTAAATAAATAAACAGATATAGACAAGTTGAAAGGGCAACCATTTGTTCACACTATATACCATATAATATATATATATATATATATATATATATATAAACCAAGATTCCAGCTCCATTTGCTTCAGTTTGTTGGCTTCCGTACATTGTGCAATTAACTGTATTTTAATTTCTTGAATTGACGTGTAAAGTAGTAAAACTTAGTAATTAAATGATTAAACAGCTGGGGACTTTGATTCCTTCAGGCAAATGCATGCTGTAATCTCATGAACCTAGCATACAACAAATTAAGAGAACCCACATGTATGATCAAACTAATGTGCAAATATAATAGGAAATACGCGGAGACTGTTTAGAACTACTCTTGTGGCAGTATCTCTTTTGGAATCTGAGCACCAAATATTCAGATAAGACTATAAAGTGGTCATATAATTATAGAAGACCATAAAGTTGTCATGAAATATAATAAATCTTAATGTTAAATTGCTAGAAGCTCAGGAGAGAATATTACATTAATTAAACCATAAGAAACATTAAAGAAATTATCTAATTCAATCACCTCAAAAATGCCAATGATGTATATAAAATCAAAGAGCGAGCACTTGATGTGTAGAGATGTTACTTGAGTTTGCAGATTCATGGTTCAGCACATCAAGAACAGTAGACAATCTACAGGTTCCAAAAATCTACCTTTCACATAGTTGTTCTTGGTCTTCCATCCTCAAAAAGCAAGTAACGCTGACGCATTTTGGGACTAGCAGAAGTTAAGAAAGACTTGCTCTCACTGACATTAGTCTCAAAAAGATTTTCCCTGATGTATTCATTTCAGGCCCCAAAAGTGGCACTACTGCTGAATTTACAAGCGAAATGTCTGTACATAACCTTTACTCGGCATATTTACTAACGCCAATTTTGAAGACATTTACAGTAGACAACAGGAAACAAGAAAATCTCTCTCTATCCTAGTTAGCACTTAACAAGTGTATGAATGTTAAAAATCCAACTTCTTGATAAGAGATCAATCTTCTCTGCCTCTTCAAGCACTTGAACATTGGAACGACCAATCACCAGCAACAAGACATCTTTAATTAACCTAATTCATCTTGGCCATCAACTGTGGAGCTTCCTGTAGTTGCTCCAATATTTAAACTTGTATTATTTCGGCATGCTCGCTTCCTGGGTTTCCTTACCGTCCGAACAGCCAATGGACTCAGACAGAGTTGTTGTGCCGTGTCTACAGAATGCTTCTGTGCTGCGACCTTTTTTGCGTTAGGTGTTGTCTTCTTGAAGGATCTGTTGGGACGACAAGCCACATTTTTAACAGCATGGCCTTCACTGATTGTGCCCTCTATATTCTTAGGTTTTGTGCGTGTAGGACGGCCTGGTGCACATGAATTTAAACTTAACCATGAACTACTTGTCTCCTTCCCCAGGTTTGTCAATCCAAGCTTTAAGAAAGGAGGGCTGCCCTCTTCGGAGACACAAACACTGGCCTCAGCATGGGAAGGGCTCCTTTGATTATCACTATCTCCATCTTTTGCTTTCTCCGTCAAATTACTATGGACATTCTGTGAACAAGTAACAAATCAGAAGTCAAGGTTTCAAGCAGAGACAAGAAAAACACATGTAGTTCAGATTTCAGTAAAATGTTAACATCTCTGCAAGACCAAGATAGATACTACTATCGACAAGTCAGAAAGGCAACGTAAACTATGAAAACCATGAGAAAAAATCAATCCCACACCATTTGGCAGAGAAAGTATATATGGGGACACAGATGACACCATGGCAAACAAAAAAAATGTATATCACCCTCAGTCCCCAGCACAACTAATGCATGCTGCTCAAAATTCAGAAGGAACTGAATACAGATATAAAGAAAGACCAAACACACCTTATTATCAGCAACTTCTTCACAGCCTGAACCCTCCTCTCCTTCAGAATCAGTCATCTCCTCACACTCAAACTCAACATGTTCTTCAATGTCTTCATCAGAGTCACTTAATTCTTCCTGTTCCATCACAATCTCAGGAAGTGAATGATCGCCAATATCCTCAGTGTTGCTACTGCTTGGTACAACTGAGAAAGGAGCATTCGGAACAACCTTCTTACAATTTTCACCATGCCGATAATACATAGTGCTAGTCTTTTGACTTTCCATTTTATCTCCAGATTTTTCAACATTTGTTGTTGACCACATATGATTTCGGGCAGTCATACCCCTGCTTCCTAAAGCTCTCTCCTTTGTGGATAAAGAACTTAGATGAATCTCCAAGTCCAGCTCATTAGATTTCTCAATAGAGCTAGATGGACCACCATTATTAGCATCCTCAGTTCTTTTCAGAAGTGGATGGAAGTCGATGGCACATGACATTGAAGTGGATTCCTTGTTCTTTTTAGATTCATTACAATCAACAGCACGACTAACTTGGCGAGGATTATGAAAAAGACTTAGATTTAGTTGAGGCTGGTTTGCTGGAAAGAAGCTGAAAGAACTGGAAGAAGCAGCAGTATTATTCAATGGATAATATGGCAGACGCCCATCTTCGGGGGCCTGGAACAGTAAAGGATGCATCTGAAGATCTGAGTCAGGCCCTCTTTCTTCCTCAAGAACATGGGATTCTTCTAGGTGAGAATTTGTTATATTTTCTTTCATTGCATTTCTTTTATCTCTTCCAGTTGTTACTAAATGTGGAGTTCCTGACTTTATAAAATGAGGAATTAGAGGAGCAGCAGTTTCTTGTCCAGAATGACCAACACCGCCTCCGATGGCAGATGCATTAGCAGATGAAAGATGCTGGACATTTTTGAAAGCTGACTGTGAGATTACACGAACAGACGGTGGAAGATTCACGGGAGGCAAGTCTGGTGCTAATTTAACCAAGTGTGGGTTGTTGCTTCGACGAGCCCGACATGGCGGCAAACAGACTAGAGACTTGGAGGTCTTTGATGCCAGACTATTAGCTGGATGGTTCAGCTGCATGGTACTTGACACATAATGTCTAAAAGAAGGAAAATGAGATAAACCATATGGAAGCTGAGAATAATGTAATGCCCAAGGGAACTCATGCATATTAGTACTAGGGGGTTGAGATCCTGCAGACTCATAAATATTCAGTTTTTCCCCTGTACCATTACCCTCTCCAGACCCTGTACCACAAGGACGACCAGAAGAACCGTTACTGGAAACACCTGGTCTCCAATCTGCCAAAAATGCCTCATGGACATAACCTTCATCTGCATTTTCTATGTAATCATCTCCACTATTGTTATCTCCCCCAGCAATTTCACCCTGGATCAGCGAAAGATGTAATTAAATTAAATGACATCAACAAGAAACCCTCAATGACCTATCAATTTGCTAAGATAAATGAAAGGAATATAAACCAATCCCATGCCTCAAGTTCCAATTTTGGTCATTTTTTATGATACATTTTGTTGAGGTAGTAAACTCAGAACAGGTGATTCATAGCAATTAGCACTACACATTTCACACACTAACTGATCAAGTTTCTCATACAGCAACGTAATTAATTCATAACCGTATAACTTTAATACTACTGTTGACCCTTAATTATGAGATTAATTTTTTAGGTCAAATAGAAACTTAACATGGTATAAAAACCAAATTAACCAAGTGTCTTATGTTTTAATTCACTTACTGTGTTAATAAAAAATACTAATAAGTTGCCATTGTGGTTGCACTTGGTCACATGCAAGGGCTCATTGGGGGGCATATTAAAGCTTGGTACCATTTTTCCATCTACATCTATAAGCTTAAGCTTTTAAGTTAAGTGATAACACATAAATTGCCCATACTCTGCAAGTTCTTTGTTTCTATTATTGTTGTTCTGTTTCTTGATTCTTAAAGTTAATGCCTTATAAAATAACTGTTTTATTGCAGTCATTGCTAGTCTACTTCTGAGCATATAATTATCAAACATAATGCACTAATATAATGCTCAAACCAAGTTGCAACAGGCTAGCTGCTTATAGTCCAACCAAGAAACTTAATGGATACAAGATTTTGGTGTTCATGCATATATGTGTTTTACTCTTACTAGCCACACAGGTAATTAATGAATCATCTGACATATCGAAACTAGTAAGAACATTTCATAAGATAAACATGACAAAGTGAGAAGGATCAAAAGGCATTTACAAGTTTAACTTGGAATGGTCAACAAACCTCTTTATCATAATCAAGATGCCAATTTGCCAAATCAGCGGTTCTTCGCCTTCTTTTTAATTCATACAACCTTCGCTTCTCCTTTTTAGCTTCATCTTGCTTATAACACTTCTGAGTTCCAAGGGCAATGCGCCATTGCCGGCGTAACAAGGTTGGATCCCTATGTGGGACAACAAATTTCCATACAGACATCCAATCAAGTTTATAAGCCTTCAAGCCCTGGATAAATTAAAGTTTTAGCATTAAGAATTAAATGGCTATAAGTCAAATGACAATCTGCTGACTAAAAGCACAAAAAAAGAAAAACTACAAGAAAGGGCCAATGAAATCACCTCCTGAATACATTCTATCTCCTTAGCAGTCAGTGGAGAAGTTTTCATTCTTCGAACTGCCTGCAAGCGCTCACATTTCAATTAAACTTTCACTAGACAAAAGTACCACCCAATTGCCCATATAGTACAGAAACTAGGGTTTAGTAGATGGCATACCTTTCAACCACAAGAATATAATTAACATGTAATCACTAGCAATACAACATAGCCTAAAAAAAACATCTGTATTTCCAAAAATCATAATACCAAAAATGTCTTTTAACCATTCAATAGACCAGTTAATTTTCGAGCAGTTAAGAAGGCAGATCCAATAAGGCTAGTTCAAGTCCAATAAATTATGACAATACCAAATTTTTGCATTATGGAATTGTCTTAGATCAAACAAGTTTTTAAGTCTGAGACAAAAAGTTAAAAATTTAAGAAAAACATTCTTTTTGATATTCAAAATTTTCTTGACCTTCCCAAGTTCATGAGTTATAAAATACGAGCTACTTGCAAACTCTAGAATCTTAACCCATGAAATTTGTGAAAGATAATATCTTAAGTAGGTAGCCCCAAGGGATTTGAACCTTACAGATCTTTGTTGGAACCAGGGGTCTAAAACTCGACCCAACCCTTGGGCTTCGAATAGATTATTACAATTATGATAAACTTTTAGCATCATGATGTTCTTGAAAAAAATATGAAAAGAATATTCGAAAGTGAACACATAAACACACAAATAGAAAGAAAAGAAGGATAACGTAACCTTATAATCATGGAATGAACATAGATAATTACATACCTTTATGGGATTTTCTGATGCTTTCGATGAGCAACGATTTTTCTGCCTAACAAATATCTGAAACATATAAACCATGTGCCAAGTTAAATAGGCAATTATCAATTTTTATCTCAAGATGCAAAAAATATGCATCACCAAGAATTTACCTCCAAAAAATATGTGAAAACTATTAAAATGATAAAAAATGCAAGTTATAATCACCAAACCACTTTCAAAAGCTATGTAAGCATAGTCCAACCACATCCACAACAAAAAAATTGCACGGCAACTGACTATATCAACCCAACCAAGCACAAAATAGAACTCTTAAAATAAAAAGCTCAACCAGCATGTTTTATTTTATCAACAAAAAATTGTACCTTATACAGAACATGAAAAGTAGAAAATCAGCATTTCTTAGCAAGGAGAAGAGATACTAGCAATTATGAACATAAAAAAAAGGTTAGCAACATTCAAAATGCCATCTGAGTGAATGTCCTCTATTCAAAAGACAGCAAAGAAATGAAAATAAAAAGAAAGAGAGTCACTCTTAGTTATTCTCAGGAAAAGCTACCGTTGTTTAAAGAAAACTTTCAAGGACCATATCAGAGCGAAGTAAAATCATCCATGAGATCACATATGCTTTGGTGGACAAGTTTTCCACCTACAGAACAATAACAGGACCCAGCAAGTTTCTAAAATATCATTTTGTAATTTCAACCACGAAAGATCCATAAAAATACTATCAAACATATATTTTGTAAGCCACCAACCAGGCAATTGTTTAAAATCCAGTCTATCGGGAAGCAACTCATTTCAGAACCCATCAAGTTTTCTGGATAACAGCAGTTCGGAGGGAGAAATAAAAGGGTGAAGCATTGACCTTCCTATTATTTGCTAAAATTTATTATTTGTCAACTCATAGCAAAACGTGCATGACTAACATACATGCTAATGAAATGAACAAGTCCAAAGTTCAGTTCAAACAATAATCAGTAGGAAATATTTTATTTGAGATTCAGAGCAAGGGAATAATTACCTGATGCTTAGATTTGCAAGGAAGAAAACGTTGCTGAATCGCCTTCCAGTCTGTATTATATTCCATTATCCCTAGTGCCAACAAGCTGCATCAAATTCCAATATAAAACTCATGAATCTTCATCATCATATCTACTAAAACACAAACCATAAGAAAGATTAAAAAAAAAAAAAAAAAAAAAAAAACGACAGATNCAAAAAAAAAAAAAAAAAAAAAAAAAAAAAAAAAAAACACGACAGATCATCAACATCAATAAGAAGAACAAACGTGACTACAAGTATAGCAGCAAAGCAAGGTCCTTCCTCTGCACTTCCAAGATAAATTCTTTATAAAAACTTAAATGTATATATATATATAAGAACTGAGGTATAATGAAATTATTTATTTCAATCCAAAAAGAGAAATGAGAAAACCACAGGAATGCGAAAGGCAAGGAAATGAAAACTTAGAATCCAGATTCTCTACATAGATTACAACCAGAAAATGAAAACTCAAATAACCAGATGTACTTGTTCAAGTTTCACCATTCATTAAAGCAGAAGTCTCATACACGACATTTGCTAGAAAAGAAACAACATATATAGATTGAACCAATGACCCTGCAATCTCCAGATGAGATTATCAACATTTGCCTCAAATCTTAAAAAGTTTCAGGCATTGTGGTCACAGTAGAACCTCAGATGTTAATGTCTAAAATGATTTTAAATGAACTTGAGTTGCCATATTCAAACTTCACATCATATGGAACCAAAAGAAACCACAAGAACTAGAGGATCCCAACACAAATATACTCAATCAAACGTCAAGAAATCTGGAAAATTAAAGCCATCAATTTGATGAAGCAGTAAGCCAATTTAAAGGAGAGAGATAAGAAGGCAAGGAACTCACTCATCCTCTGCATCAGTAAAAAGCACTCGATTTGCGACAGCCACAGGGGGTGGCTTATGAGGAAACAATGATGGATTAAAAAGGGGAAAAAATCTATGCGCTAACTTGGAAATTTCCTTAGGAACTAGAGCAACAGATTGCCTTTTGGTACTTTCAACTAGTGCTGCCGCCAGCGACTTTTTTGGTTGTTGTTGACTGGTGGAAGATGACACACCATTTGCAGAATGGTGGGCTCTTCCTTTGGGAAATTCATCATTAGCTTCAACCAATGATGCAAAAGAATGAAAAGGGAATAGAGGTTCTCTTTCAAAGAGAATATCAGAACTAGATTCAACACAGCGTTGTCTATACTCTTGGACGGCTGTCAAAAAGAAAATTATGAATCAATGAAAACATGTGTCAAAGATAAACCCACCAAAAAGCAAATGGTCGCAAAAGTATTAAAAAGATAATACTAATATTAAGTTACTTCCTTTATGACATACCAGTACAAACATCATCCACATATTTTCCAACTAAATTAAGTGGAGCTACATCCAGAACAGACAGAACTGAACCACTAACAGAAGGAACCCAGAAAGAGCCCTTGACAGTTTGAAGAGAATCCACCTGCCCATCTAAAACATGTCGACATCTTTCTTCAGAAGGGGATATATTTTGAAAAGCACTCATCTGAGCATCTGGAAGAGAACAAACTACTGGTGTATCACATGAAGAAGGTGATTCAAATGTGTTTTGTTCCAGGCAGAACTGCGGCAGTTCATCAGACATGGATGAACAAGTGTAAGGAGGGCGGAAGTAGATATCAGGATATGGCTCACTTCTGAATGCAGTTACTTCATCACGCTTTTGAAGCAGCTCAAAAATCAATCCCTGAACTTGGGAAGCAATATGCTGCCGAGAAGGATCAAGAATGCAAAGAGAAAATACTTGAACAAGAAGTTGCACATGCTCATGTATTAAACAATATAACTGGCCTATTTGATGCGAAGTGAATCCATTCG
The DNA here is from genome assembly GCA_026225775.1 of Bursera palmeri. NCBI lineage: Eukaryota > Viridiplantae > Streptophyta > Magnoliopsida > Sapindales > Burseraceae > Bursera > Bursera palmeri. The sequence continues at coordinate 2,923 of JANKKB010028554.1, read as the reverse complement.
TTGAAGCATCTTTTGCTGCGTAAGATAGAGAGGTTGGACTGGTCTCTGGCATCAGAGCTGTCACATGAAGAGTAGGGAAAGGTACAATTGATGGTCCATTAGGCAAAATTGGAAAGAGTGGACGCAATGGCCTCTTTCCCTGTTCCACAAGCTTTTTTTTATTTTGTGTAGAGGCCTTTTGGCGTCTGTTCTGCCGAGTCTCTGGCCGTCTTCCACCCCTCACTTTCTGAGGCTTATCTATTGTACCTTCATCATAGTCACTCTCAAGCATCTCTTCAAGCTCTATCTCAAAATCTGCATCATTATCCTCATCTTCATCATCAATATTTTCATTCTCTTGGGTTGACTGGCAATCATAATCTTCACCCTTTAATACAGATGCAAGGAACTTCCTATATTCTTCTTCATCATCAACATTTTGAAGGTCATCGTCGTCATCTGTTTCCTGAAGAAATGCCTCAAGTTCATCAAGTGTAAAACTTGCAAGTGAATATCTGGCCCTAGTACGCCTGCAGATGGCATCCTCATCATCTAAATCTATTATGGGCTTCTTTGAATGTTTTGCATTACTCACTTCTCCTACCATAACTTCATTAACATCAATTCCACTGCTTGTTGAGCCATTCTCCTTTTCGCGAACAATATTTGCTTCTGACTGAGTAATCAAAACAGATTTTCTCTTCTTAGTTTTTCTTGGAACATCTTTCTGGCATTCATTTTTTTCACCTGCTGCTTTAGGAGAAACTGTGGCATGCATCGTGATTTCCTCCTCGGCATGGTCAGAATCTCCAACAACTTCAGAGCTCAAGCTCGAAGAAGCTTCTGGTGAAGGAGTTCCTTTCAAAAAGGGATTAAAATCCACATCTTCTTCCTCATCCTCTTCTTCCTCTTCTCCCTCATATTGAGGTTTGATTGGACTTTTACTCACATCTGGGTGTGGCGATGTATCATGTTCACTACCAAACCCAGCTTCACTCAATCCCTCATTTGCAGGCGAAGGCATTTTGAACAAAGAACATAAAACAATACCCGACACCTAGCAACTTTAACAATGTCTATAACTGATACCAAATCCAAGAATCCATGAAAAGACAATCAAAGCACCACTTCCCGCCCTGAACCATGGTATAATAAATAAATAAAAAAACAGCGATTTGACATACATTTTCTTCCAATAAAACAAATGATAAAGGAATGATCATGCTACAAGCGCAGAAGTGCATCTTTATCCTAAATTGCATACGCAGCTCAACAACAAAAATAGCAATGAAAATTCCAGAAACCCCCAAAATTCAGTTAGCAAACACATACTGAACAAGCAAGGCAAGTGGGAAACACTAAGCATTCAAATGGGTTCATTTCATTTAACTCAGTAGCCTCAAAGTGCCGGCTGCAATTGCATAGATCAACTCCACCCAAAAAAAAAAGCCCTAAAATCAAGATTGTTAATTTCACTAAGGCCGCCTACAATCGGAGTAATTTTGATTGAAAAATGAATAATATAAAACAAATGAAAACACTCAAATTCATGAATCAAACATTTGATTACCTGGCTGATGGATGAAGAAGCGATTCCACATGTTTTAATGTAAAATTTGAATTTAATCAGAAATCCAAGGAAATTAATAATCACAACCCCAAACGCTGCTTCTTCTAAATTAAATTCCCTCGCATCTTAAAATTCACATTTTATTTTGTATTTTAATATTTTACCCGAAAGCCGAAGCCCTGAGATATGTGGATTGGTCTGTCTGGGCTGATATGGGCTGGGCTAAGCATCACCTTCAAACATGGGCTTTAATTTTCCCTAGACACCACAGTGTTCGTATTCCCAAATCCTACACGTGTCGATGTAGAGTGAATTTACAAACTACGCCTACGCCTAAGCCAAAGCCGAAGCCTAACAACTATCTTCCCATGCAAAACATCAAACTACTAGACCAAAAGCATCGAAGAGGTGTTCATCATGGGTGGCCACAACAACTATCTTCTTCCTTTATATATACTATTTTGATGGTGTCAAGATCGGTATATCTATCTTCAAGCTTTGCAATTTCAGAACAAAAATTGATTTTTGTTCTAAGTGTTGCTCAATTCCTATAGCAACAACTTTGGCACAATCGTGGTGGGCTCATTTCTCGCTACTAGTAGCTAGTCTAGCTTTAATTTGAACGCATTTTTCTGAAATCTAAATGCATTGAGACTTGAACATGACATATCTTCATAGTAACTTTAATTAAAAAAAGCATTGGGAGAGTACTTACAAATACAAAGAATAATTAATTATAAATCAGGAACGAAGTTTACTTGAATTATTGCCAACTTCACGCAAAGTTACAAATTCACAAAATTATGTAGAAAAGTCTAAGTAATCAATCTCAGCCCTTATTGCCAAAATATGTGATTGAAATTGATTAGATTCTAGTTAAAAGCTAGCAAATATGGTGCCTCCTGTTCAGGAATCTTTACATGTTTCCAAGAAGAGAGATTGTGATTCTTTCCGCTCATAAATTATTGTGCTTGAATTGATGCCTATTCTGGTATTAATTCTCAAACTTTTACGCAGGCTTGTTGTCTCTAACTAGATCCATTCTTTCTTTTACTTTTTTTTTTTTTTTAACCTCTTTAATCACAAACAAAAGGTTTACCAATCAATTTAATGGTAGAATGAAATGTAGTAAGTTTTAAACAATAAGCCTGCAGCAAGCAGAAGCATCCCTCAAACCCAAGATGATATGAAAAGCCAATTAATTGAAATGAAATGTTAGCTTGCAGGTTTCAGAAACAGACATATATGCATAATTGCTTTAAAGTTCTAAGCCACATCCTTGGAAGATGCTCTCCGGAAGCATTGACCCAATAGAAAAGGGATGGCAAGGGTTGCTTCAAAACCTCCTGAATATGTAATATTCTCAATGTACCA
>JANKKB010028552.1:0-15344 GCA_026225775.1 Bursera palmeri | reverse complement strand
ACAAAAGTTCTGGCAAATACCTGGTCGCAGTGTCCCCATTCATGGACACCCCAACTGCAGTGGACAACGTGACAGTGACTGCAACCGCTACATCGCATTATTCAGGCACACTTGCTCTAGCTAGTGCAGGCACAACTCTTACCAAGCCCCCTCCAAAAAATGCAACCGCAGTTGCTAACAAATTCATTGATTCTCTTGTTAGCCTTAACTCCAAAAAATGCCCTGCCAAAGTGCCAAAAACAGTTGATTACAATCTTTTCTTTACGGTTGGAGTAGAAGTCAACCCGTGTCCTTCTTGCAAAGCTGGCAATGTTAGCCGGGTGGTGGCTTCTGTGAATAATGTGACATTTGTTATGCCAACTACTGCGTTACTTCAAGCACATTTTTTCCATTAGTGGGGCATTCACAACTGATTTTCCTGGTAACCCACAAAACTTGTTTATGTACACGGGAATTCAACCAGCAAATTTCCGGACCAGCAGAGGAACTAAAGGTTTACCGGTTGGCTTACAACTCAAACGGTTCAAGTTGTTTTGCAAGATTCAGGGATCGTAGCCTCTAAGAATCATCCAGTCCATTGCACGGATTCAATTTCTTTGCTTTTGGCAAGGAACTAGGAAACTACAATCCTAAGAAGGATCCAAACAAATTTAACCTTGTTGATCCTGTTGAAAGGAACACAATTGGCGTACCATCTGGTGGATGGGTTGCCATAAGATTCCGGGCAGATAATCCAGGTACACTTGTATTCTTCCAGAAAATCCTTATTGATTCAGGTCTCTTTGTTATCTACGCGTTCTCTATTATTACAGTTTCTTATAAATGTTTCATTTACTATTGTAAATCTGCAGGAGTTTGGTTCATGCACTGCCACCTGGAAGTCCACACGACGTGGGGACTTAAGAGAGCATTCTTGGTTAACAACGGCAAAGAGCCTATCAGACACTTCTGCCACCTCCAAGCGATCTTCCAAATTGTTAAAGAACCCAAACAATCTATATTTCTCTACCTCATCGGACAGAGTTATGGGAGAGAAGATGCAACTTGCAGGAGAAGAAGATGGAAAGAAGAGAGGACCCAACATTCTCTCTTGAGTAAACGCAATTTTGCTTGAGCAAATTTGAAAACTACTTGTACGATGGAGAATTTTATTAAGTGAACTTTACACGCATCTTTTTTTCAAAGATATTGTATATATGATGTCAAATCTATTTGTTTTTTCATTTAATATCTGAAGGATCTTTGCAGTGAGCCGGGGCATCAACATGGCCCTTCCACAAGAAATATAACCTTGTAATTATTCTTTTAATAATAAGGAAATGAAATAATCAAGTTGGCAAAACTGAAGTAATAATCATGGTAACACACTAACACTGATTAAACAAATTAATATTTTATCGAAGCATATTAATAATTTAAAAAACATCTCCATAATCAATTCTAGATTAATATATCAATATTTATTGCAAAAAAATAAAATTATAATATGTAATTTCATTAAATTTGATGAAGTTGTTTATGTTCTTTGTACAAATTCAAACATTTCAAAACAAAAGACGTTAGATATGTCAATAACCCATTTTATAAGAAATAACAAGGCATGATCCTTTTGGTTTGGCTTAGCAACTCAATTTTGGCATGATTAAATTTTTGGTATCAGTTACTTGTCGTGCCATGTTTTGCTTCTTGTTATCAACAAATGGTAATCATTTTTGGTATGAACCAATAGATAATATATGTTAATGATATATGACCCTTACTATTAATTTTAATAATCATATCTTGAGCTCTTTCATAGTCTTCTGCAACATTCAGACGCCCACAGGAAAGGAGATGACAGTCACAGATAATTCGCCTCCATCACAATCATACATGAGTAATCGAGGGCTACATGAACAAGTCTCCATGTGAGCTGTGACTGGTCCGTGTATCTCCTGCCAATGCTGGTGCACTTTCTTTGTCGCGCGTACTGTTAACGTGGCAACGATTGGACCGTCGTTCGAAAAGTCTTGACGTTTTGTCGGTGATCATAATTACTTGACGCCAAGGAAGTCGCGTCTCGTAGCCTTTCAACCGTAGCGTTTTCCAGTCGCCTCACAGGCCTCCATGAGGCCGACCCTATGCCAGGCGTCATTTTCATGCCACTAACCATTGCCGCATTTCCATCCACAAATCCCTATTTACGTCTTATGTTGATGGTTAAAGATACGTTGCATTTACTTCTATTTCATTATTTATTATTTTAAAATTTTCATCTCATTCATCTTACAGTTGCTCTAGAAAAATATCCATTACACTTCATACATATTATTTCAGTAAATTATTTGGATGGTTATATATATTAGATTTACCACCAACGACTGAAAATATATTGATCCAATAATTTATAAAAAATTAATGTAAAAATATAACAAATAATATTATAATATGTTTATTTATATTTTTTTCATAGACACTATCCATTTATGTGTCTATTTGGTTCATGTCATTAAAACTTTTGTGGTAATATTAAGATATTCTCTAAAAAAAAATACATGATTGGGCAATATCAAAGGCAAATATTTCAATCATTCAATGCATCGTAAACTAATTTTTCGTCTTTTAGTGTATAAAATATTGATATTATTAAAATCTATATCTTCTTATATTCTTTAGGATGTGCTTCTTATTATTATTGTCATACAAATTAAAAGAATCCATTTACTCACTTCTTACTACTTTTTTTTAAATACATGTTTCTATCATTTAATATATTAATTTAAGAATTTTTTTAATTATAAATAATATAAAAAATTTATATATTAAATTTTAAATTATAAATAGTTTGCATGTTACACAAATTATTTGATCTAGGATTTTAGAAGACAAAACAAGCACGAAATCTGTGACGGAGATGGGAGCCACGTTGTCCTTTTTGTCTTCGCAAGCGGCTGGTTAGAGTTCTGTCCTTATTTACGCACTAGGGTCGGCGCCTAGAGTCAGAGTTACCACGTGATTACAACTCTTCAAATGCAGTAAAAAGAAAAAATCAAATTGAAAGTTTAAAATGACTATCGACTCGTATTTAAGTTCAACCTACGACGTGCTTAACTGCCGTCTCATCTTTGATATTTGAGGGCTGTCCACCCTCTCCGAGTTTGAACTGAATCTCTATCAGGCTCTCGCTGCTTCGCCCGAGTCGACTCGGTGACACTGATTCTCCTTCCTCCGAAACGGACTCCATGGATCCTTCTCGTGCTTTTGTCAATGACGTTAAGCGTCTCGTTGTCAAGGTTACGTCACTGCCTACATTATACGATTTCTCACCTGCTGCGCGCTTCCCTTCAGTTCCTAAATTATTAATTTAACTGTGAACTCTAATTTGTCTCTGGATATTCAAATACTAGTATACAAGTTCTGAAGTTCATCGCAGCGTTTGCAAATTTTGAAATTAAACCAGCATTAATTTATTTTCATGCTATATAAACTGAATGGGCTCAATCGCATATTTGGAGTATTTGATTGTAAATTGCATTAGTGTTTGTGGTAATTGTTGACGTAGCTTGAAGTAATATGGTTGCTGTTTTCTCAGGTTGGAACAGCTGTGGTTACTCGAGCTGACGGAAGATTAGCGTTGGGAAGACTTGGAGCGCTTTGTGAGCAGGTATGTTGAAAATAATTTGATGTGATGTCAAAAGAAGAAGAGAAGAGAGAAAATTAGGAAAAGAAATTGAATGAGGAGGAAGCATGGTAGATTATGGCATATGGTTCAGCTGATGATGTAACTTTCAAATGAATCGATGCAGCTTAAAGAATTAAATTCTCAAGGCTATGAGATAGTTTTGGTTACTTCAGGCGCTGTTGGTCTTGGGCGACAAAGGCTTAGATACAGGAAATTGGTCCATAGCAGGTTCTTGTAATTTACTTTTCGTTTAATTTATTTATTTTCTGGAATCAAATGTTTAATATTGTATTCCTCAATGTAAATATATGCACACTTGTTTTAATTTTTTGAATTTTTTAATACGATAGAAGTTATACCTGATAATAGAATTACGACTTAATAATGGGAATCAATACTTGTTTGCAGCTTGGCTGATCTCCAGAAGCCACAAGCTGAGCTTGACGGAAAGGCTTGTGCAGCTGTCGGACAAAGTAGTCTCATGGCTCTTTATGATACCTTGTTTAGCCAGGTGATATATATAAACTAATTTTCTTCATCTCATTTTTTGGATTTCCATTAGGATATTTGTGAGTCTTGGTTTTTGTTCGTCTCCAACCGCACAAAGGTTTTCTCAAAGCAAATTACTGTTGCTGATGCATTTTAAAATCACTTTCTTGAAAGTGCTAATTTAAGGCCCTTCTTAATGCACAGCTTGATGTGACTTCATCTCAACTTCTTGTGACGGATAATGATTTTAGGGATGAACAATTCAGAAAGCAGCTCTCTGAAACGGTCCAGTCATTATTAGCCCTGAGGGTTATTCCCATCTTTAATGAAAATGATGCTGTTAGTACCAGGAAAGCACCATATGAGGTACTTTTGACCAATTTTGAGTTTAAAATGCAATTTTTGTGCATGTGTTTTTATAATTTTTTTTACTTCCCCTTTTTATCGTTAGAGATTTTTTATACTGCTTGAATTATTATGCTTTTATATACTATTGCGGCAAAGCTTTGTAGTTAACAACTTGAGGGAGGAAACTCCTTAACCTTGGGTTATATTCTAAACCAAGCTGGCAATATTGGAGTAATGTATGAGAAATCCATTTTTTCATTATGTCATTTCAGTGTTTAGGAGACCGAGAGACAAATGGTAATGATGTTAATGTTTACCAGATAGAGACACTTATCTGACATGATCATATGTGAATGTATGCGTCCACTTATCACTGTCGTGGTTCAATGTGGTTAAAAGCCCTCCACCAAATTATAAGAATGAACAACCAGACAAGGCAGTTACTAGGTTGTAGTACCCAATCAGGGTAGTAATGGCGAGGAAACTCTATGTTATTATTTGCACGTCGTTAAAGCCTTGTTCTGAGTGACAAGAATGTAAACTCATAAAAGCACATATTACCTTTATGGTACTGGGGAACCATGGGAAGACGCCTCTTTGCAGTTGTTATCTTTAACCCTTTCAGATCAAGCTTCCTATTATTTCATGCCTGATGCCATCTTTTTTTTCTTGTTCTGTTTTTGTTCACAATAATAGCTTATTGTTTGTGTTTTGATAATTTTTCTGTTACCTATAATTGTAAAAACTATTTGCAGGATTCCTCTGGCATATTTTGGGATAATGATAGTCTGGCCGGGCTACTGGCTCTCGAATTAAAAGCTGATCTTCTTGTTTTGTTGAGCGATGTAGATGGCCTGTACAGTGGTCCTCCAAATGAGCCACAGTCAAAGCTAATCCACACATATGTAAGAGAAAAACATCACAGAGAAATAACATTTGGAGACAAGTCTAGGGTTGGAAGAGGTGGTATGACTGCTAAGGTTAATGCAGCTGTCTGTGCAGCTTATGCTGGTATTCCTGTTATCATTACTAGGTATTGCCAAACTCTAAATCTACAAACATTGGAAAAAGCTGCAGTATTAGGATGAAATCTCAATAATATTATTGATGAAAATGGTTATTTTGTAGTTTGATTGTGATACTTATTAACATGGTGTTGCACATGTAAACTAAACTTGAATTTGTTATGAGCATGTGATGTAATGTAAAGCATAAACTAATAACGCAGAAAACTTGTAATAGTAACAAACTGTGTGTGGTAATTTTACAAGTCCAATACCTTAGCACAATCCACAATCATTTTACGGGGTAATCACTCAATTGCCGGACCCAATGCTTCTGATTATCATACTTGGTTAACTTAATATGCTCGTAGATCAGCTAGTTATCATTTAACTTTAAGCATCTAGTTATCCTGTGCAGTACGGATTATTTCCCAGTTGTAAGCTAATTCTGTTTCCAATTATTATGAAGTGGCTATGCCACAGACAACATTATAAAGGTGCTTCAAGGAAAGCGTATTGGCACTCTTTTCCATAAAGATGCACATTTATGGATTTCAGTAAAAGAAGTTGGTGCACGTGAGATGGCAGTTGCAGCTCGTGAATGTTCTAGACGGCTTCAGGTGACTACACAAGTTCTATATCTGATACTAGTTTTTATCTCTAAAAATTTTGAACTTTATGGAAGCTGTAATTACAACTGTCAAAGTTCTTAGACCAGAAGTGTGATTTTATATAAATGATCCCAATTGCAGGGTTTAAAGTCTGCAGATAGGAGGAAAATTTTGCTGGACATAGCTGATGCCCTAGAAGCAAATGAAAGCTTGATTAAAGTTGAAAATGAAGCAGATATTGCTGCTGCACGGGAGGCTGGATACGAGAAATCACTGATTTCTCGCTTGGCACTGAAGCCTGGGAAGGCAAGCACTTGTTCATTTCTTTTATGGAGAATTTATTCTTCTATTTTTAGTTTTTTTGGACAATGTTCCATTTGGACTCCACTGTTTCATCAGAAAGCCTACATCATATTCTTTTGGTGAGTAAACCATTCCATTTCATTCTTACTGTGTAATTTTCAGATCTCTGGCCTTGCAAAATCCATTCGTGTACTTGCAAACATGGAAGATCCCATTGGTCGTATCCTAAAGAGAACAGAGGTCAGGAAAACTTTCAGAGCTCTGTTAATTGGTAATTTATAGACCCAGGATATTTATGTCTCCTATGGAAATGAGATTACTTACTGCTGTATAGCTTTTAGTTTCACATCCAATCCTGCAGAATAGTAATGAACATTCATATTGGTTGCTATATACCAATCAAAGTGAATATAATATCTTGGTATGTATTTGCTTTAATTACTCAACTTTGACCTTTTTGGTGATTGCTCTTCTCTCCAGCTTGCAGATGGACTCATCCTGGAGAAAACATCATCTCCTTTGGGTGTCCTCTTGATTATATTCGAGTCTCGACCTGATGCTCTAGTCCAGGTAAAAAAATTATGTGTTTTATCAATGATAGTATTTTCGCTGTTGTTGACGTATTTGCAATAAGAAACCTATTATTTAGTGATTTAGGAAATTCTGTTGTGGGGTGTCTATGGTAAATTTAACCTTCATCTTGTACTATTTTCTTTCAACACAAAATTTGTATCATGATTTTACTATGATGTTAAGTGATTGGCATGATCACTTGGAAAGAGAGGAAAAAAGAGGTTTGTGGGATGTGCCTCAGACTATTGATCTTTTGAAGTATTTTGCAACCCTAAATAGTGTTGGAAGATTGAACTGACAATATAACCATCGATTTGTGTCTTTCTTTTAATTAGATACCAGAACATTTTTGCATATCACACCCTCAGCTATATATTTTTTGTTGTGAGAGTTAATTTCTGTATGACTCCTTGTATATTGATATTTCTGATTATGTCAGTCTCTGCTATCTTTTGTGTTTCAATATTTTAAGTGGAATGAAATCTCTTAGAGGAACATAAAATTCCTCTGGAAAATTATTTATAGCCTTGATTTTCTTTTCTGTTAACTTTTCCTCTTGTGTTTTTATTGGTAAGCAGGGACAGGAAAAATGATCTTTGCATAGCTTTCAACTAGTTGACCTTTAAGCTTATAGTTAAATTTTCATTTTATGTTATAATTAGTTTTTCTTGATTAATTAACATTTCCATTGTTGCTAATGGTTCAATAGATAGCTTCCCTGGCCATTCGCAGCGGGAATGGTCTACTGCTGAAGGGAGGTAAAGAAGCTACACGATCAAATGCAATCCTGCACAAGGTTTAATTCTCTGAGTAGACAATTTTTCTTTAGTTGGTCTCTTTTTCTTGTAACGTTGGTTATGATTATTTTTAAAATTTCCTTGTTTGTAGGTTATTACTTCAGCGATCCCAGATACAGTTGGTGAAAAACTTATTGGACTTGTAACTTCAAGAGAAGAGATTCCTGATTTACTCAAGGTGGATATTGATTCTTGAAACTGTTGATGGTTCTTTAGTTTTATGATGATTTTTAACCAATTTTATTTGATACAGCTTGATGATGTAATAGATCTTGTCATTCCCAGAGGCAGCAATAAGCTTGTTTCTGAAATCAAGGAGTCAACGAAAATTCCTGTTCTTGGTCATTCTGGTAAGAGTGGATGTTTGACTCTTATGCCATATTTACTAGCTAGAGCTTTCAGTAAAGTTGCAGCTTTCTTTTCCCAGATGGAATTTGTCATGTTTATGTTGATAAATATGCTGACATGGATATGGCAAAGCACATTGTTCTGGATGCGAAGATAGATTATCCTGCAGCCTGTAACGCAATGGTAATTTCAGTTCGCACTCCGTAATGACTATAATTTTCTACTAACAAGTGTCCTCAGAAGCAAATTTTCCGGACTTCAACTTGTATTTATTGAACATTTACACTGTTATAAAATTATCTTCATTGTAAACTTTGTCATATATTGGCTCTTAGTTTTGTTTATCATGATACTTCAGGAAACACTTCTGGTACACAAGGATTTGTCACGTAATGAACTCAATGAACTTATTGTAGAACTTCAACATCAAGGTATGCATAAATGACTGTCCTACATTGCTAGTATCTAATCAATGCTGTCATTATTTGAACAGCTGGTACCTTCATTCTTTCCCTTGTCTTTTGAGTATAATTGCAAGATTGTTGATCTCAATTAAGAAGTAAAAACTAGTCATATGGTTTAGCATCAGGTGAGAAAAGGGTTGAAACTAAAATAAATTTGGCTAAGAAAAGTCTGTGGTTAAGTCTTGATTAAAAATGAAATTGTTAAGAGGGAAACTTAGACATGAATTTTATATGTTTTCTTGGCTAAGGAGTTTAACATTTGGGTAAATTTACAAATTTGAGTATAATCAAATTTTGGTTTTCTTTCTTTGTTGATTGGTTGCTTTACGCTAGAGTTATCTAACCCAAGATAGATTATAATGAAAAAAATAACCACAAAAGGTATCAGTTTTAACATTTGACAACCCTAAATTCATTTGTTGCAGGTGTTAAATTATTTGGTGGGCCAAGAGCAAGTAATTTGCTAAGTATTCCAGGGACGTGCTCATTCCATCATGAGTATAATTCAATGGCTTGCACAATCGAGATTGTGGATGATGTGCATGCTGCTATTCATCATATACATCAACATGGAAGGCACGTTTAAATCTCTTAGATATCTATTTATTTTTCTTTAGTTTCTTTGTATTTTAAAGGATGAAGTTTGTATTTTACTGATTCTTTTAACCTCTTTTCAACTCTTTTTATGCAGTGCTCATACAGATTGTATTATTACAGAAGATCACAAAGTTGCTGAAATTTTCTTAAATCAAGTTGACAGGTGAGTTTTAAGTATAGTTTTGTGCTGCATATTAACATGTACTATGTAAGATGTGATTATGGTATCATTAGCTGCCAAATTACCTTTTTTCTGAGGCTGAGATAGAGTTGTAGCATAATTTTGGTGAGAATATTAGAATATTAGATATATAAAGGAGAAATTGTATGCAATATAAAAAGAAATTAGTTTGAAGAGCTTGGACAGTGGTTGCAACATTAGCTATGAATGACTAGAAGATACTTTATGTCATTAACATGGTATATTTCAACATCATTTAACTCTTGAGAGCCAGGGAGCTTTTGAGAGTCAAAAGAGGCTCTCTGGTTGTTGCACAGAGTTGCTAAGATCCCATTTTACCCATTTTACTTTCCCTTGCCTCTCTCAATTTCGTTTCGAGGCACAAAAACACATTACAAAAAGAATTAATTCTCTTACAAGTTCCAGCAGTGAAGTTTTGGGTAGGAATAAGCCCCTTTATGTTAGTCATGTCTTGAGCGGCATAAATTGCCAGTGATCTTGGGCGCGATAATTTGAAACAGTAGTTTTCCTAGTAATGGTATGTTCTGAGGGTGGTAACCTTGCAATACGGTTTTCCTGCTGATGTCAACAGCGCTGCAGTATTTCATAATGCTAGTACACGATTCTGCGATGGAGCACGGTTTGGACTTGGTGCAGAGGTATATAACTTTGCTGTATTATTGGTGTTACAAACTTCGGATTGATGATTTTATGTTATAATTATTTGGTGTTTTTGATTGATATACAGGTCGGAATAAGTACAGGCAGGATTCATGCTCGAGGTCCAGTAGGAGTTGAAGGATTGCTAACAACAAGATGGTATCAAAACTATGACCGTTCCTCTTATATTTTGTAGTTATTGTTTAACATTTGTTAGGATGCTGTATGGAATTGAGTATAATGCATAAGACACTAATCGTGCTTCGTTGTTGTAAATGTAGGATTTTGAAAGGGAGTGGGCAGGTGGTAGATGGAGATAAAGGAGTCATTTACACCCACAAGGATGTTACTTTACAGTCCTAAAAGATAAATGTATATTTATTTTAAGTGGTGATAGGCTGACTGCCAAGACTGATTGCTGTAATGTATATTTAGTTTCTTTGCCGATAGTACTCTAGATTTTCTACCTCGATCATGCTTAAGACATGACCTGGAGGTGTAAGCTGCCTTAGTATTAAACTTAATAAGAATCTTACTCTTTGAAAAGTTGTTTTTGTCACTTTAAAAGTAACAATTTTAACTGTTGGCCAAATTTTAATCCAACAGTGCATGAAGTTGTTAACTCGGAATAGCAAATGCTAACACTATTATATCAAGAACTGGCAAAATTCATGAAACCTTACGAAATGCTGCATCTCTTGCTCTTAGACACTGGTTCATATATGAATTTGGTCTCTACGATTTCTTCTCTTGAGGAGAGATAGAAAGGTGTTCGCTAAACTGAGGCGATCATAATCTGGCTAGGAGTTCCCATCCTTTAACAGCAAATAACTGTAAAACAATTGCTTCTGCGCCGTCAACTTACAGGCCCCGCATCTCTCTTATATTTCACCATCCCAAACCTCTTCCAGGCTTTTATAAGGGCTCTTATCTCCATGGACTGCAAAATCTCCTCTGAGGAGCCTTTGCTGCAAAGCACCAGCAAAATTTACATTACGTAATGATTAGCAGGCAATAATCTATATTCATATATATATGCGGAAACATGACGCTTGAACATGCAGGCAATCCTTGCATAGTTGTTCACAACGGCGGGTGATTTACCTGATGGATGTTCGAAATTTTTGAGAAGAGTTCCTCCGGAATGAACCAATCAAACAAGCTTAAGTTTTCTTTGATCCTAGACTCGGTTACACTCTTTGGGAGGATGCTGTGACCGCTCTGAAGACCCCAGCGCAAGGCTACTTGTGCTGGTGACTTATTGATTTTTTCTGCAATTTCAATCAAAATCGGTTCCTTCAAGACTTCACCCTTTACCCAAGACCCTGGAGATCCCAGAGGAGAATAGGCCTGCAATAAAAGTTCCGGTCATATCATTTCAAATATCAAGACTTAATCAGGAGTTTTTTGCTAACTTTAAAGATCACAAAGACTTGGTGAAGATTTTAAAATGTTATACCGAGAGATGAACTCCAGCTGACTTGCACAATTTGTGAAGTGCAGGTTGCTGCCAGACAGGGTGACATTCCACTTGATTGACAGCAGGTGGCACCTTTGCATATGAAAGCATTTCTTGCAGCTTCTTACTTGAAAAGTTGCTCACCCCAATTGCACGTGCCTTGCCAGATTTATACAAACCTTCCATTGCATTCCAGGTTTCTGGAAGACACAAGGGAGCCATCTCTTCAGGGTCAAACCCACGAGAGCCAGGTATGGTCCGAAATGGCCAATGTATCTGCAACGCAAAGCTCATACTTTCAGAATATAAACCGACACCGTAGATGAAGATAAATTCCCACTTGGGAATTGCCTAAGCAACATAATTTCCCACGTTTAAGACTGCCCGTTGGCTGTTGCATTAAACTATCTTGACAAACAATTTTATGGGCAAACATGGAATCAAACTCAATGAAAATTATTCTAGGTTCTGGTTAGAGGCAACATAGGCTCTGATTCCAACCTTAAAAATGAAAAAAAATGAAAAATCTCTCCTGTAACTGTAATAGCTTTCAAGTATAGTTGCGTACAAGATAAAGATCAACATAGTCAAGTTGCAGATCTTCTAAGCTTTTGGTCAGAGCCTTCGGAACGTCTTCCGGGGCGTGGTCGCTACACCTATAAATTTGAAAGTCAAGTCAGATGAGTTAATAATCTTTCTTAACCGATCTTAAAGCTTGCTGTAAGTCTAAATGGATTCAAAGTTTCTAATTAGCTAAAAGTCACTAATCTATATTTAAAAATAATGATTTAGATTTCAGTAATATGTAAAGAAAGCATCGTATCAAAGATAAAAGATACCATAGCTTAGTTGTGATAAACATCTCGCTTCGCTTCACAACATTGATGGAAAAGAGTTCCTTCAGAGCAGCACCCACCTGCACTACATCATAGATTAACAATAAATCAAAAAGGGAAATTAACAAAACAACAGATAAAAGCATTGTACAGCAGAAGAACTAAGGAAGCTCACCTCCTTTTCATTATCATAAACTCGAGCACAGTCTATGTGCCGGTAACCTGCCTGCAAATATTGGAATCAAAAAAACTATAGATCTTATAATAAACTTCTGCAGTTTCTCTGTAACATTTATGAGCATTGATCATATAAGATTGATCGGATTAAAAAAAAAATCATTGAATATATGAAAAAGTTAGAACCTTGACAGCGGCAATGACAGCTTGACGCACAACGCCTGGATCGGCTTTCCATGTTCCCAGGCCAATAGAGGGCATTTTAGCTCCAGTATTGAGATAAAAATGACAAGGGCCATATTGAGTTTCGTTACTCATATTCTCGTGCAGTAATATCCAACACTATCACGAACATGTAAAACAATTATTATTAAAACGCTATTAACTCAAGAAGGGATTCATAGAAATAGAATAGCAACAGAACTAGTGAGGATGATGACGTTAAAAAATTACCTTTTGTGAAATAGATGTTTGACAGAGTTGTTTTCTGCTTCAGATTCGGCAAGTGGCGCCCGGTAGTGTATGCCCGCAACTTTCCAACTCTTTACCAATTTCCAAATCAATCTTTAAGTGGTTGGTATCATTTATGTAGGAATTCACGCCAAAAAAAAAAAATGGATCTTTAGATTCGTTGCGAAAAAATTGAAAGATAATAAAAATAAAAGAACAAACGTTTAGAAAGTTTTTGCCCGCAATTTTTACCGAAACTGTTCCTTTAATTAATTTTTTGAAATTTTAGTAGATAAGATTATGATATATGCAAAAGAGATAAAAGAGGAATTTGAGACTCTGACTGTTTCCCTCTTAGTTGCCCACAATGATATGATTAGCCAAGAAAACAAATGTTTTCTTTATATATATCCTTGAACATAAATTCATGCTTTCTAATCCAAGAATCTAACACTCATCGATTTTTTATTTTAAAAAATTTGTTATAAGGCTAACACATAAGACCTTAAACAAGTTCATAAATTTTGATTTCTTTCTCCCGAAAAAAATTGAAGGAAAAAACTTCCAACAAATTGTAATGCTTATCCATTAATCACATGTAATATTTAGAGGAAGAACTTATTCAACAAAACTTATAATGCTCCTCCATCAATTACATGTTTATGAAAATATGTAGAGGAATAATATTGGAGTTAAAATGTGAGAGGAAGAAAAGTCAAGGATAATGGAATTCCGTTACAATTGACAGCGATTACTGCAAATGCTAACTATTCCAGCTCATTGCATCACCAAAATTGCTTGGCTTATGTAAAGCATTCTTCTCTCATGGAGCTGAATCAGCATAAGCATATTTTGGGCTCTGAAACCAAGATATCCCAAATTGATCCAAGAATAGAATGCTTGCATCTTATCTGAAAAATCAAGATGATAATGTAGATAGA
This sequence comes from Bursera palmeri, assembly GCA_026225775.1. Classification (NCBI taxonomy): domain Eukaryota; kingdom Viridiplantae; phylum Streptophyta; class Magnoliopsida; order Sapindales; family Burseraceae; genus Bursera; species Bursera palmeri. Next base: position 1,445 of record JANKKB010028552.1, on the reverse strand, counting down.
TTGATAAACAAACGAAACTTTAAACATGATAAAAAAAGACAAAAGAACTTTCAAACATAATTTAAGTGTTAATGTAGCACTGTAGCCATCCCCATTCTTTATAAATGGTTTCAGCACAAAACTGATCATCAACGTTTTAAATGTCTATAGCCTACTAAAATTTCATGGGGTTCAACACTTATTAACCCCACCAATCTCTCTCTCGCTAAAAGAGTACAATTCCGACTAAAAAACAGAAGCAAAAGCTGTGAAGAGCAGTAGCCACCTTTTAAACTTGCCACGAAAAAAAGTCGTGGGTTCTTTATAAAATCACTTTTCAATGAACTTCTTAAGGTTCTTCAACCAATTCAAGTATTCTTTACTGTCTTTGTTGATCATATACTCGTGCAAGAAGTTTGTTGTGCTGGGCTTGATCCCCCTTATCTCTAGATATTTATGGAAAGCCTTCTGCAGGTTGTCGTCCAAATCACTGAAAAAAAAAAGGTAAAAAGTCAGGAAACAGAAAACGATAGAGAATATATAAAAAATTAGAAGTTTATATAAAATGACAAGCTTACTTGAAGTCAGGCCCTTCATAAGCAAGCTGATCTTCAGAACCTTCAGGCTGCTTGATTGACATGCTATCAATTGTAATCTCATCGGGGAAAGCAGTTACACCAAATTCCAGACACGTCCCATTTCCCTTTGATATACTCACAACCAATGGAATACTTGTGCGACCATCAGCTTGCTCATCTTCATTGCCATTTTCATCTGCATCCTCCAAAATATCATCAGGATTAGGCATGTCAACTTCCACTTTAATAATTTCGTCTTGATAGTCTCTGGTTAGTAATATGGTCCTTTCCCCAGGATTGTCTTGGATTTTAAAAGGAAAGCCATCTGGGATTTCTTCTCCCTGTTCATGCATATCATTGTACAAACAGATATTATAATAATAACAATAATAATCAATCATCCCTCTCAAAACAATTAGGTGATATATCTTTTAACCATGTGACTAAAAGAAAGTATAAGAACTATCTTCCTGCTATGCAATGCAATTGTAGGCATATGTTTCACATAAGAATGGATGTTATCAAGATTTTGAACTAATACAAGATTTAGGACAAAGGAAGGGGTAGATGAAATACAAAAAACAGAGACATTACCCACCTCACTGTCCTAAATCAGTTCACATTAACCTTGATAAAGAAACTTTTGGGTAAACTTAAGATATTGTCAACAAAATATCTAGATGATTTAATTGTTTTACAAACTCAACCATGGCTGATACACAAAAAAGTGTCCAAAGAACTGTATAAATCGATGACCATTATGCATTATCCATATTTTGTTAGACATATAGAGTCAAAAACAAGTAATTACTCGCCAACATTCACATATTGAAGCTACCTCAGATATACTAAACAATGGAGTTAGTGCAGAGAGAAATACAACCACTA
>JANKKB010028551.1:0-15335 GCA_026225775.1 Bursera palmeri | reverse complement strand
ACATCTAACCAAAAAAGTAAAGTCGTGTGGGCTATTGGTGTTGAGCCATAAAGATAAAAAAACGTGTCGGCCTTTTGATTTCCGTGAGGGTCGGTGGCACCTTCTGCCCTTAGAAGGCCATTGGATGTTAACAGAGAGATAGATGTAAAAATTCCACAAAGTTATTAATTCGGGAATATGCATCATCTGTCCACGAGGCACCTTTCATTTGGTTGCCGACAGTGCTAATCATTATATAAGGGATCTTTTTGTGCATTTAAGAGACGGTGATTTCTGAGGTCGGCAATTTTGATTTTGTTAGGTCATCTACCATAAATCACTCGTCTTTTATCTGGCTTTTGTTTTGTGGGCTACCTGTAGCTGTAGCTGTTGGGAGAATCTTAAAACTACTCTCGATTTCTATCAACATGCTGATGATATCTCCTTTTCAAGATCCAAGAAATTATACTACATGTTGAGTTTCTATCTAACGACTTTGTGCTCAACTTATCATAAATAATTAATTTTTTCATTCATCTACTAATGCAGATTGGCTTGTATACCATACTTGGATTATCAAGTATATCAAAATTAAATTTATACGTAAAAGGATTTAATATAAATTCGAGCAATCATAATAGTATGTCAATACCTTAAAGATTGTGTAAATTAATTATAAAATATTCATTATCATAGGTTTTAATGATCTTAAAATATTATATTACTTATTTGACAGAATATAATCGTTTAATTTTTTTCATACTAAAATTACATGATGTTTTATGGTAGAACAAATAATAAAAGACCCACTCCAAAATTAACCAAAAAAAAAAAAATGGTACAATGTCAATGTCAGAACATACTTTTGGAAAAAAGAAAAAAAGACAAAAGACGCAACATAAAAGTTTCAGTTATAAATTAAAAGTACATTAACAATTAACAAATTTTTTGAAAAATTGCAATATAATATAGTCTAATTGGTTAGATTTTCAATCTTGCATTCTTACTTTGTCATCTAACATATAACAGTGACAGAATAGAAGATGTAACAAGATACATCTAGCGCTCTAGGTAAGGGGGACCATAACCCACTAGATCTAAAAAGTTTTAGAAAAGAAAAAAAGAAAAAGATTTTCATTTCATTTTGTTTTTATGTATTTATCAAACTTTATTCTCTATCTGAAGTATAATCTCGTTCCATTATACGATGAAGATTGAGTCTTCTTCTTCTTCCTAAATTTAGTTAAGTTGTTGGGGAACTACTACTTTAAAGCGTGCATAAAAGTAGCAACAATTACAATGGGTGGTTATTGTCCCTAACACAAAAATGGCCTTAAATATAACACAATTTTTAAGCTTTCAAACTGCTTTTAACCCTTCTTTTATTATATAATTATACACTTGAAAATCCAAATGGTATATATATAGACATTCATTTTTTTAATCTAACGGTGAAAAGAGTTGCTGAGTTGGCATAAAAAAAACTATTGTTTTAACTTCTTTTTTCTATCTACGGATTGTAATAAATTAATGGCTATCTATGAGTATTTGAAGTTAAGTAAAAAAAATTAAGTTCCAATAACTTGATCCTATATATATACATATCGTGTCTTATATAAAATAATTGCAAACGTATGTACTTATATATATATGGCGACAAATTTAATTCCAAGGCAAACTAGATCAAGCTAACATTGTAGGAAAGGAAAAGTTTAGAGTAGCATAGAGGTAGTACAGAAGATTCACAAATTCATGCCATGTATATTATTTTTCTTTCATTGTTTCAACAATAAATATGGTAGGTGATTATTATGATTTTATTAATTGATTGTATTAATGAGGTAATACCCATGTGGATAAAAGTTAGAAGAAGAGTCACTGGAGTTACTATTGATGATAATGCTAGATTTTTAATTTCCCCCTAAGTATTGGGGTGAATTATTAATTAATTGATGAACGTTAATGGTGCAAGTTAATTATTTAGTGAACTATATTGTCAAGCCATAATATATTGAGGTGAGACTACTAGCAATATTGAGTCCATTGAGAGAAAGATAAAAGATGAGACTTAGTGGGAGGAGAACCAAATGAAAATGGAAATGAGAGAGACCTTTTCCTGGTTATTTGTCAAAGTACCTAAAACAAAATTAAATAAACCTTTTGGCCCTTTCAAGGATCTTTTAGGTTTGAACATCTATACAATTGTAATAGTCTCTTCCTTCTCTCTCTCTTTCCCCTCCTTGATACTTCTTTAGACGCGTGTTCATTTTTGCAACCATAAATTCTCAATCTGCCGTTTGTAAAACTCTCCATAAATTCCATGAACTCCAGAAACCCTAGGTATGTGGACTTCACAAACCTCTCTTACAACATATGTAAGTTTATATACGCTTTTCTTTCTAAAATTAATCAAGCGTTTGTGGTACCAACGAAAGGTAGCTAGCTAGCATGATTGATTTATTGTTTCTTTAAATTACAAATCTTCAAGCTATCCTACCTCTGATTTTCTAATACATGTGCAGCAGCTGGGCGCATCTGCAAAAGGGTTTACTGCATCTGCATGCTTATGCTTGTTCAGTGATTATTTATCCATGCCATGAATGAGTGAGGTGAAGCTACTTCTCTTATCATGATCTCTATCTCTCTCCCTCCCTCCTTCTCCATGCTGCATATATATATATATAAAGCTAGGTTTCTAATTTATTATATGAAGCAAAATCCTTCACTTATCGTTTATAAAACAGTAACGTGTGAATCTTCTGGAAACCGCTAAACTACATATTTTTTTTACAATCATGGCTTACCTTTTTGCATAGGCAGGTCATGATAAGAAAGATATACGGGCAGAAACAGAATCCTTGTAGTCCACAACCCTTGGAAATCATTAAACATTTCGACTACTATCCATTTTTCTATTTCTAATGGAATAAAACTTCTACAAATTATAAATTAAGGAATAATCCAAAAAAAAAAAAAAAAATTACACAGATTTTTAAACGCATAAAGTGGATTAAATTTGTTAGTGCTAAAACATGCATTTTCTTTTTCACTCCATATATATCTAAAGTTTTTCCATAAAATTAAGTCTAATCATTGGAAAAGATATCGGCTATATATATATTTTGGTTGCTTATATAATTGATTTTAATGGTTGTTTTGGACGCTTTGATTGCAGATATGAAATATGCCTGTTGGTACTTCTTGAAGTAGTACGTGTCCATCTATTATCTGCTCAGATTTGTGCAAGGCCGACATAGACAAGTCCACGTGGACTCACAGGTGAGGAATTTCGAAATATTTGGCTATTAATTATTCCACACTCACACATTTTTGCAACTACTTCTGTCTCTGTAAATGTGTTTCAAAAACAATTTTCATGGCCTCAGCAAATTAATTACAAGACGGTAGATAACATACTTCAAAATACATGATTAAAGCCAGCCGCACTATACTTGGGGTGCAATTGTAGGTTTGTTTCTTGTTGTATTATGGTGAAGGACCTTTAATTGGGAGATGATTAACAACTAACAATACATAATTTTGAAGTTTATAACCTAGAATTTACATCCTAAGTGATGTGGCTTAATTTAGGATTATCATGTATATTATGCAATGATATGGTAAATTATATGGTAATTAGTGTATCTAATTCAATATTACATCGGCTGAGATGAAAAAGTTCGGAAAACTTAAACTTGAAAATGTGCATCTGTTAAAAGAAGGAGAGAGCTTCTGATACTAAGCTGAATTTCTGGGTCATTACTATTATTCTTTTTTTTTTTTTTTTTTTTTANTTCTTTTTTTTTTTTTTTTTTTTAATGAAAAAAAAATTAAGTGGGCATGAAACGATTTCAAAAACCAAGCAGTGATGGTGAAAGGTTTGAAATTTGGTGCCTAGTAATTGCACTTCTCTCAAAGAGGTAATTATACGTAGTGGTAAATCTTAATTAAAAGTAATCAATCCCATAATTGATGTAAAGCAATCCTATGATTATAAAGAAGACCCTAATCACCAATCAGTTGCCTGATTTTAGGAATATCAGTCATATCGAGTCAATGTGTTTTACTTATACATATAACTTAGTCGAAGAAAAATGTAAAGTAAGCACTAGACAAACCATTAAGATCCACTTTCAAAGTCCATACTGATTTCATTTGTTTCAAAGTGTATATAATATCAGCTATCATGGAATAAGTAAAACTATAGTCGAATGAACTCATTGGCGTTGCAAAAATATAATTAATTAATAGGCCTCGGCATCAAATATATTTTCATATGAGTATATATATATACATTGGTCATGAATTTTAGAAAGCAAAACTCTCAATCGATCGGCTGAATAATCTTCCAAAAGGGGCAGGGAAACATGTTCTAGGCATCTTCTTGTGAATTTTGTAGAGAGATTAGCAGGTTTAGATGGATTAATACACATAAAGTAAAATCACTTTTAATACTTGCCTGTGAGAATCTGAATCTGAGAAAGATAACAAGCATAAGAATTAAAACAAAAAAAAAGTGAGCTTCAGTTATATATATATATCTTCCATATATAATTCCAAGCAGTACTATATTCTTTACAAGTCTCAGGTCTGAGAAAGTCCGCGGCCTAGCTATCTCTGTGTGTCTCTCTCTTTCTTGCCATGGATATCGAGCCTCCCTTTCAGGAAACCTATCCTATTCTCTTCCAGAAATCTTCTGCAAAAGCAAAAGAAGAGAGACCATCACTTGCCATAGATGTGGAATACATTGAACTTCCTCTAATTGATCTTGCTCCTTTAAATTTCTGGAAGTTAGACAAATACGACCGTTCGAGTTTTCTGGAGTTCGAGAATTGCATAAAAGAGATGGCTGAAGTTGCCAGTCAATGGGGTTTCTTTCAAGTTGTGAATCATGGGATTCCGCAGAAAGTCCTTGACAACATGCGCAAAGAGCAGGTGAAGATGTTCCATCAGCCCTTCCCCAAGAAGGCTCAAGGAAGTATTATGAATTTATCAGCTGATAGCTACCGCTGGGGGAACCCTACAGCTACTTGTTTGACGCAGTTTTCATGGTCAGAAGCCTTTCATATCCCTCTTACAGATATATCAATATTGGATGAATGCAACAGCTCCAGGTACTTATATATATACCTCTTGCAAATACATTTCATATATATTAATTTGAATTGTTAGTTGCTAGATTAGCGTATATATAGTTGATGCAATACATACCTAAAACATGCAATAGATAAATTCATTGTTCTGGGCAATTAAGAAACGCCCTTAGTTTATGATAATATTCGTCTCTAATCTCTCTTCATTAAGCAATGTTTTTTCAGGAATTGTGATCACCTCTTGTTAATGCACTTTAAAAAGGTTTATTTAAAAATGCTAATAATTATTTGGTTAAGTCAAAGAAACTTAAATTTTTGACTTAATTTTATCATACCAATTTATGATCATTGATTGGACGCAATCCAATGGATGTGAGTTGATAAGACGGCATTAAATATAAACTAATTGTTAATTTTCCATTCACAGAATTTAGATGACATTCAATCAATGGTTATGAATTGATATTACAAAATTAAATAAAAAATTTAAGTTCATATAGCATGACCAATAATTATTATATTTTGATCTAGTGAAGTGTATATAGGTTTAGTTGTAGATATTTTTAGGTTGCTGATGTTTACACTTAGATGAAAAATTGATTATCTAAGGATATTCCTCTTGATAGATGGCATAAATACATATACATGCATCACTTTTTCTTTTACATGTCTTGCATCATACTTTACTAGGAGGTGATCACCAACTTATTCTCGCATTTAAAAAATGAAAACAAAGAAATTGGATGATAATATAAAGTTTTTATTAGCTTATTTCAAGTTAAATATATATTTGTTCCTCCAACAAAAATAGGGGAAAAGTGGACTCACTATATATACAGAAGCACTTGCATTTTGAGCATTATATATAATGGACATAATATTTTTACGTTCTTAGTTATGTTCTTTCTCAACTGAATATTCAACAGTCAGCTCCTAATCCCGATTATTATCACTTCTTGAGGATACATACCTGGCCTTATTAATTTATTTAATTATAAAGCGTCCTTAATTAATGTTTATGCCTAGATATTATACATACTGGTGCATATTAAATATGTATACACAATGCATATGTGTGGGTATTTCTGTCATGCATGGATGGTTGATACGTAATGTAACATCAACGATCCCTTTTGTACTCACCTTTACAGCCTATAGGAATAATAATATGACCACAAATATCCTCTAATAGAAGCACATGGGCGGCTTGCACTTCATATGGATTTCCTGCATTTTACTTGAGACCTAACTAATTGTATTAATGCAAAGCACCATTACATACATCTGCATTCAATTATTTGCCTCCTTGTAAATTAATTTTATAGATTCTGTTTGTGTTCCTCCTTGAGCCACCGACTAGTTAGAGAAGATTTTCTTCTTTAAGGCTATTAACAAAAAAAAAAAAATCTAATAGAGAGTTGGATTTTTATTAGTTGGTATTTGGTTGCACAGATAATACAAAGAAGTAATACACTCCGAAACTAATAAAATTTAAGAGAAAAGATAATATTACGTGATAAGAAATGATTTATCAATAAAAGTCATGTCAAGTAGAAGAAATCAAGTTCATTTTTCCCCAATATAAATTCCTCTATCTGCAATAAATCTACAACACAAAAAATCACGCAATTTTGTTTTTTCTTTTCCCTTTGAGGTTTGGCATTATTGTACTAAAGTTTATCGAATCGATTACGATTACCATTGTTTTTTGACCAATGATATTCTTTTGATGTTAGCCGATCACGTGGATAGATGGTATCAGAAGTGTAGTCCAGTAATAAATTGAGCAAAAGGAAGGGCTGAATGACGTTTAATAAAAGCCACAAATGTATAACTGTTGGATATTCTGTGAGGGACACTAAACTTAAATGCAGGGGGGACATGCGAAGTAGTACAAATGCATATTGCTAAGTACTACATCTATATATATATATATATATATTACTACTTTGTATGAGCTTTCAAACTTTTTCCAAGTCACATCATCATACACGATTGATGTTACATTACCACCTAACTTCCACATATTTGCATTCCCTACTGATTCTATCGGATGAGGGACTCTTGTGGTGATCAAAACTCCTTGAAAAGAAAAGTATATATACAAAGAGATTCAAAAATCAATATATGGAGTATATAAAAGAAAATTTTAACTTTACTACTTGTAATGATGTATGTGCACTTGTAAGAAGATCTTGAATGACTTGCATAATTGAGGAGGGTTGAACAATAATTTGTTCTAAATCTTAACTATATATGACAAGTTAATGATCAGAAAAATAATTCTTGAATTAAGCTTTGTAGGTAATAGATTCGAGAATTATATACAAATGGTCACACACATTTCAACATTAATTTCATTTGCAGGTCAACTGTGGGATTATTTGCAATTAAAGCTGCGAGTTTGGCTCAAAGGTTGGCTGAGTATTTAGCACAAAATTTGGGGATCAAATCGTCTTACTTCCGAGATAATTGCCTGCCAAGCTCCAGTTATCTTCGAATGAACAGATATCCTCCGTGTCCTTTATCTTTGGATGTGTATGGTTTGATGCCACACACTGATAGTGATTTTCTCACTATATTATATCAAGACCAGGTTGGAGGGCTGCAACTGAAGAAGGATGGTAGATGGCTTAGCGTTAAACCTAAGCCTGAAGTTCTGATTATCAACATTGGTGACTTATTTCAGGTAAATTATCCATAAGTTGGCACTTGAAAACATGCAATAATTCCTTTTTTGGAGTTTGGACCTGAAAAGATGTAGAGATAATTAAATAAACATCAACTGGGGCACTTCAAATGATCTAGAGAGGCCATTAATTAGCTACAGTAATTATTTCAAGAAAATGTTGATTCTATATCTTAATTAATTTGAAAGAGCGTTCGTTGGAGCTAGATAGCTAGCTAGCATCTACATAATGAATTCTTTTGCTTATGTTGGGTATTATTACTATATATATATATAACCCATATGCGGGCATGCAGGCTCTGAGCAATGGAGTGTACAAGAGCATTGAACACCGTGTGGTTTGTCATCCAGAAGCTGAAAGACTCTCTGTGGCATATTTCTATTGCCCCTCTCATGAAGCGGTGATTGAGAGCTTTAACAAGCCAGCAGTGTATAGAAAGTTTAGTTTCAAAGAGTATAGACAGCAAATCCAAAAGGATGTTCGAGCTACGGGTGACAAAGTAGGGCTTTCAAGGTTCCTTTTGTGAGATCAAATAAAGTTTTCAGCTTGTAAAATTTTGGAGGAAGTTAATAATATAATGTATGTTAATTAATTAATAAGCAATATATATATATATATATATATACATATAGATGGAAATGCAATTATATATTTCTATGATAGTACACATACAGAGAAATTAATGATTATCTGCATATATGGTGGGTTTAATTAGCCCCAAAACTTATGCAACCAATGAATAATTAATAAAGAGCAACATACTGATGGCCGGAGATCTAGATGAAGCGGTCACTGCCTAATAATGAACTCACAGTATCATCCCAACTAGTAACTTATAAGATTTGAGTTTGTTCATTGGCTGAAGCCTAACCAATAACACATCCATGAGGATGACGACACAATTTCTATTTGGTTAGGCACCAAACTGTTACAAATTATTGGTGGTGAAATGACAGCACTGAGAAAGGTGGACAATGAAGGGTGGGACGTTTTTGGCAGCTCGTGATATTAACCTGTGATTGATGAGTGAGCTGGAAACACTCCTGTTTGCTTTTTATCAATAATGACATGAAAATATCCAAAGCGTCATTCTTTGCTGTTTATTGTATATATATACATATTTTAGCTTTGACTGTCCATTTATCATTTATGAACATATAGATTAGCCGAAAATTATAATCATATTTAGGTGACTTCAAAAATCTAAATTTACTGGAACCTTCAACAAAAAATAATAAAAAATTCGAATCCTAATTACAAGCACACATATGCATATATACTTAAATCTACTAGCTAGATAGTCACGAAGGATTGTTTGTTGTTCTGATGGCCATTGTTCTATGGTCTCCTCCCCAAAATACATGAGATGCAACTCTCTGATTCTGATTATTATTGTGAATCCTTCAGTGTAAATCTGATCGATGCAATATTATAATTAAGAATTTAACGAATGATACAGATGATAGATGAGCGACAACACGTCAATCCCCAAAATTATAACTTTACTAGAAGGTAAGATATTGACTTCATGCATGAATCTACAATTGAAGAAGGTCGTGCTTGATTGCTTGTCGTCATATGTTGATAGATGAAGAGAAATTAAGCTTTTGGTTCCATGCATGCATATTAAGTCACAAGTAGTTACAATATGTGGCCATGCTGGTTATTTCATTGTTATGGGGCCTATGTAGAACTTGACAGTAGTAGATGGGACACACAAAGTACTTAAGACTTTGACAAGCATTTTCCAATGTGTTACTTCGGACTTTCATTCAAACCTTATCCAAGTCACTTCGTGTACCCAGATGTCCATGCAAGGTTGACGTTTCCTTCCCACCCAACTCCCAAACATCTCCACACCGTATTCATTCTATCCCATGGGAGATTCATGTGATCGATTATCAAACTTATGCTCAACTAGACATGACTAGAAACACAACTGGGATTCCATTATTTATTGAATACAAATTATAAGCTTTTTAAATTACTTTCCCAATAATTGCCTGCTATCTTTTGGAGCTTATGGCCCTCATTCCTGAACACATTGACTGGTGGCGTTTATAATCAATACTGATATATATTAATATATAGTATAATTGTTATCGTACATGCAGTCAAAGATCTTAGGGAACTTATAAAAAGTAGCAAATATTTTGAGGACTTTTCAAAAAATGAAAGGTCTCTCTATTCCTTTGATTTGTCTAACCAACCTCAGCTAATTTAACAAAAATACCCCTCTTTGCAGCTCCCTTCCTCATTCTCATCTTAACCTACATCTTAGCTTCAACATCTTGCCTTCAACACCAAATTCATGCTCTTACGTTAATTCATCCACTCTCCACAATACCAACTAATAATCAATATTGGAATTGAGTTCGGAATATGATTTTGTTAGCATCTAAAGTTGCCAGGATAAGTTTTAATCTCTCATTCATTTCATTTGTTAATAAGCCAATGATTTTGCTTAGATTATGGATTAAACTTGGAAAAATAGTTGTAAATGGTTTGATGTTGTGTAGTAGTTAAAGATTTGGGGCTTTTTGTAAGAAAAGAAAAGTTTAAATTATTTGTTGCACATGTAAAATTTAAATTCGAGTTGCAAAAATCTAGACTGCTGGACCATGAGAGTCAACAATCCAAATCATCATCCCTTCATGGGTTGAGCCTAGGCCCGTTGCTGTCCAACGAGCAAAATCAATTAATTCGTGATGGTCCAACAGTCCAAATAGGTGGACTATCACCTGTCCAGTAGGTTGATGATCCAAACCGTTGATTGTTACATCTTAGAAAGTGTTACTCAAGTGTAAGTAGTCTTAATTATAGTCCTTGGTAAGTCCAAGTATCACATCCATAGGGAGATTATTATCAAGATCAAATGGTCTTTATCTCAATGTTTAAGATCCAAAGCAAAGAAAAGATAGATGAAATGTTGGTTGGTTTTAAAAGAAGAAGTTACCAAGTGAAAGATTAATAATCAAATAAAAGACACTAAGACATTAGAGATCTACACTTATTTGAATTTTATAAAATATTCTTTGATCCTTTTTATTACTCAATTGAGATGAACTAAAGAGTTATCTCAATCGGAAGATGAAAACGTTTTTGGTTAAAGAAAACATTCTTTTCTAAAATAGAAAAGTGTAAGAAAAATAATTACCTTTCAATAGTTTAATGACAACATTTGGAGAAACATGTTCTTGATTTGTAAAAGAACTTTCTAAGAATTCAATATGCTAATAAGTCTACAATGAATCAAGACTTTTAACAAAACAAAACAATTCTAAAAATATTTATTTAAAACTTTGGAAGGAAATAATATTGAAGAACAAAATCGGATCAAGAACAAAACTATAACCAAATAAGTGTTTCACTCCTAGCCTTAACTAAGAGTTTATAAAGACATTACATAACTATAAAATACAACACAAATGAAACTAAACTCTCTAAAATCGAAGTGTGTCTTCCCAATAAACCAATGGTCTCCTTTTATAGGTAAATGAGAAAAGGCATTCAATGAATTGGTATAATAATTTATTTATGGCCACCCACCACTCTATCAATTTGAAATAACTTTTTGATCAATTTGTACATAGAAGTTAGCAAAGTGTCCAAAATACTAATTGTAGATAATTATCTTATCTTTCTATAGCCACTTAAATCATATCATTTGGATATGTATCTTGAGAGATATGATCCTAGATGTCTAGATACGTCAAGCTATGATTCATTTTCGACCACCTACCACTCTATCAACTTGTAACAACTTTTTGATCTACTTGCACACATAATTTGAGAAAGAATCCAACTGATAAGTTGTAGATAATTATATTATCTTTTCATAAACACTTAAATCATGTCATTTGGGGTTCTAATTAGGGAGCTATGACCCTAGAAGTTCATATAGGTCAGGTTGAGCTTCTAAAAAGTTGGGTTCTATTACAGCCCACTTTTGACCCTGTAAAAGTTGGATTGGGCCTTCACTTCTCTTCAAGTTTGTGGCACATTGTCTAAAGTTTCTATAAATATAAGATTTGTATCAATTGAGCTTTTGGATTGAAAGTTATGCAATTTTTTCTAAGCATGCATCAAAAAGTCCAAAAATAAAAATTGATAAGAATAATTCTTTTAAACTCAAATTAATGTAAATATTTAAACTAATAGAACTTAAAGTGTAAAAATGATATTTAAACTCATAATAAATATATACTTTTAAGTGCTTATCACACCTCCTAACTAGCTTATTACTAGTTTCTAGTAATAAAAAAAATAAAAAGTCAACAAATTTTATATACAAATTAATAATCATTTTTCTTCTCTCGATTTATTTAAATAAACAAACTCTCATTTTAAAGTTCTTTTAATTATATTTCACATACACTTCCGTCAAGATATTAATGAACCTTATTTTTGTGTGCAATTATACCAACACATAATTATGAGGCTTATATAGAAAACAATTATTATTCTAATCCTATATCAAGGCTAACTTCTTTAGGTAGAGGTAATCTCAACTTTTTTTTTTTTTTTAACACCAAACTATATCCTTAACCCATGTAACGAGTTTTAGGCTAATAACTCCCAAACCAGATGGTCTTAGGATATTAAGTGTTAAGACATTCTTTCAAGCTTAATCACTCGGGTTTAGATGTTAAAAATAGTGGATAGTGCAATGTTCAGTTCCCTTAAGCTTTCTCCTTAACCCATGTAACAAGCTTTGAGTTAATAACTCTCAAACCAGTTGGTCTTAAGATATTAGACATTGAGATATCCCTTAGGGCTTAATTGCTCGAATCAATAAGGCTACAAAACCAAACATATCCATAATTTATTTATTTAATTAATCACATACTTATATATATATATATTTATTTATTTTAGAGATTTTCCTTTCCTTTAGTTGTTATCCTTGACAAAAGAACTCGAATATTAAGACAATCCAATTTGTAACCCATAATTTTATATCAAGTATGTGTTGTGTGTGTGTTTAAGAATTGTTTATAAATACTTACTGCATGTGTATATGAACATAATAGTTAATTACCAGATAAGGATATGAGAGTTTATAAACTCGATTATTTCAAAGAGATATTAAATGCTAAAGCCTTGTTTTAAAATTCTGATTAATAAGGTGCCTAATAAGATGGTTCTCAAGAGAAAAAATTTCTCCTTACTCTGCTATCTTTCTCTAAGTTATGCTTATCTAATAGTTTCAACCACATCAATTTCTTTTTTTTAATAACACAAATTTCAACATAACATAACACAAATATCAACTAATATAATTTTTTTAACACAAATTTTAACATAACATAATACAAATATCAACAATCCCTCTCCCCAACCAGATCGAGATATTGTCCTCATTATTTAAATATCTGAAGCTGAAGTTTAGAAGATATTACCTGAGGCGGTATTTATTGAAAGGAAATAAGCCTGAAAGAAACTATAAAACAATCATGATAATAATAAAATAACAAAAAATAATATGCATAAAGCCACAAGATAAGAGGCTACAAGTGGAGGTTCAAATCTAATTTATGCTTTTGATGGCTATCATCTGATCAATCGATTCTAATTACTAATGGATCAGGTTCGTAAATAAATGTTTAAAGTTTATCAATAAACTCATCAGCAGTTGAAGCGAAAACAAGAATCTTGTGGGTTGCATGTGAGATAAAGCCTCGTTCCACAGCTTGATCAACAAAACACAACAAACAGTTAAAGAACTCATTGACATGTAATATTCTGATAGGCTTATGGCATATATTCAGTTGGGCCTAGGAAACAACTTGAAAAAGTTCTTCTAAAGTATCGAAACCACTTGGTAGGACAATGAATGCATAAGCATTGCTGAGCATTCGGGCTATTTGTTCATATATGTATTGAACTCTGAATTATTTTTCAATTGTTCTCCTAGTTAAGTTCTTTACAGCTAAAGGTGTAGTAATAATACCTAAGACTTGGCTACCCTATATCCATGCAGCTGTAGACACGCATTCCATTAACCTAAGGCTACCACCCCCATAAACCAAATGTATCTTTCTCTCAGCTAAAACCCTATCTAGATTATGTACGGCTTGAACAAATTCTATATTTTTTCTAAGGTTTGATCTACAAAATGTACAGATATTTCAGAATCGATGAACTAAGGTTTCCTTTATTTGTAAACTCACCCCAATTTTTTGTATGAAAATGAAGAAGATCAGGGGTTACATTTATGGAGTTTAAAAAGATAGTGCAATAATAACATCCATGTGGGTAGGTCGGCCATTGGCAAAAAGAGAGTTTGAAAGTAAGCGAAATAGGACAAAAATAATGGTAGACATAATGATACAAAGTAAAAGCACACATAAAATTTTAAAATAAATGACACAAAAGTTAACAAGATTATGTACAGTAGTTGTGATTGTGGCTCATATCTTCCTTTGGTTTTATGTCCATAAACAACTTAAACACCTTCTATGAGTTGGAGATAAGCTTCCCAATTAATTTTCTTATAAATTGAAAAACAAGATTATTTTGAGTCAGATTCCTAAGACTATAACTTTGTTGTTCATAATTGAATTGGTTCCATAAACTAAGTAATTCACATTGCACAATTCCACAAGAATGCGTCTCAAGAGTCAATATGATATTATCTAAAGACTCTTTACTCATACTATTCTTTATGAATTGAATTTTGTCATCTTGGTTTATGAAAATAAATCCTATAGAACGACATCGTTGATTATAAATCCATCATGTAAACTTATAACAGACTTATAATGTTTTCGCCCTACATTTTTTGCGTGAGGGATTTTTTCTAGACAAGAAAAAAACGAAAAATTTAAATCAGGTATTTCACTGTCTAATTGGACCTTTGCTTCAATTAACCAACGTACATCGACAGACATGTCGTTATACATCAACATCCATTTTGAAAAAGATTTTTGTTTTGTTTTAATAATTGTGAAAAATTGAAAAGACCGACTTAAAAAAGCCACAGAGTACCGTTATCTACCATTTAACAGGAAAAACTTACACAAAAAAAAAAGAAATAAAACTACCACTCAAATTACAGAAAACAAAAGAAACAACCAAGGATTTTAAGACATTGACCATTCCCAAGAATGATAACATCGGAACCTAGAGAAAGATGTTTATGATTCTTAGGTAATGGTTTAGGCTTAAGGTTAGGAATTCTCTTTCTTGGTGGTAAATGAACATTTGATCTTGTCGGTAATTCATCAAATTTTTGTTTGCAATTATCTACTCAAACACTCTCACTCAAAAATTCAAGGATGGGATATTTTTCTACCTTACACGGCTTCGACACTTTTTTTCTCTCATCACTCTTTGTTTTGGGCAGTCTAAACTCATCATTTTTATTAATAACCTTACTATTACAAAGGGTTGCGATGACATTAACATTTTTAGGTGGTTTCTCACTCACACAAGAAATATTTACATCAAATTGATATACAGAACTAGGTTGTGTTTAAGAGGGAAACTCACCAGAAGGTGTTTAAGCCGTTACTGGACGTAAAACCAGAGGAAGATGTGAGCCACAATCACAACTACCTGTACATATCCA